>JAODLM010000585.1:0-112634 GCA_036937905.1 Salvia rosmarinus
TGTATTAATGATATAGAATGATGTTTAGGCCTTGTGTAATTTTATAAGAATATCTCAATTGTGAGAAAAGATTTCATAATTGAAATCATTTTATCAAAAGACGTTAGTATACGTTGAACGTTTAACCTAAAGGGTTAAAATGAGATCGTAGATCATATTACGTCTCTATCGAAGTACGAAAATATTTAGTTAATATACGCGTTTGAAATGACGTATTAAAATTAGTTAAGGGATTCGAATTATTACTTTATAAGTTATCAAAGTTTTGATGGTCTCAAAAAAAAAAAAAAAACGTGACCAACGTACTAAAGTAGTTTTTACGTAAAGGTTGAACGTGGACGTGACGAGTTGACAAAGCAAGAAATTGATTAAGGCGATCAATAGTCCAGGTGAGCTTTACTCTACTCAAAAGATCAAACGTTTTATTTACAATGCTTTATTTTGCAAGAACGATGATGAACTGGTTTACTTAATTACCTGCCCAAAACTGTTTATGTTTTTATGTATGTATCCTATCCATATTCGAATTGTGAATGTTGTTGGGTAGCTCCCAACATATGAAATTGTTGAATTCGTATCCTTGTAAGTACACACAAGGATGATCGAGAATTCGTATCCTGTGCCGGAGTGGCAAGGATTTTGTGCACTATTTTATGACTGTGTGCTGAAAGGGTGCTCGGCCGGTCACGGTGTTCGTGAGAGGAGGCCTCCTCTCCGACGCAAGGGAAATGGTTATGAGATATGTGGAGGGAATTATTGAGATATGTGGGATAGGATATGAATCATACATACAAGGAAAATGTCTGGCCAGACGAATATTTATGGAAAATGACAGAAAATGTTTAGTAAACACGAGCATTTAAATTAAAACCTCGTGTGTTACTGTGATAGGGAAGTGTAATTTAAATTGATAAAATGTTTTGGCATTGAGTCCACTGAGTGCATTCTTGTACTCAGCCCTGCTTGTTTGTTTTTAAATGTGCAAGTTGAGCTGAAGATGATGATGGGGAGGTGTTGAGCAGTTGGAGTACTTTTGTTATTAGTATGTTTATTTGAAACCTTGAATACACATCGTCATATGTGTATTCACATGCTTTCCGTTGCAATTTTTGAATGTTATGATGTGTTTTGATATCAATAGTTGAATCCCTCCAGAACGGTGAACTCTTGTTGGTTAAGAACTTATAACCCCTTTCTATATGTAAATTACGTGTGCTTTGTATATATGGGTTGAACTTCGTAGTTCGCTTGCTTGTTATCCTATAATCCTTTGATTAATTCTATTTAAATGTTCTATAATTACTGTTCCAAGTTCCAGTCCTCGTTAATCCGTCTTTTGGATTAGAGGGCTGTTACACCCCCGGCCCCAATCTCGTCGCCGACAAGAGTACTACCACCTGTCGTCGCCAACCACAAACTCCCGTCTATCTATGATCAATCTCCAAATAATTTCATTATATATAATTTTATATATCTTATTTATATGAGAATTTTTTTTTTCGAAATTTTCTTAACGAAGTTAAAACCACCATTTGTCACAAGGATTATTTGCACCATATTTTAGACTTTAAGGACGAATTTGCACTAAACATAACAATAAGGATATATATATTTTTTAGAAAAACGTTTAAGGATATATTTACACCTTGTCACTTTAATTTTCATCGTTATATTGAATTGTCCACAACCGGTATAGGTAGGGATGTTAATTCATCCAGCTCGAAACCATAGACCAATTCGAATAAATCAATAAAATTATAGGATTATGGTTGACAAATTATAGCCCGAAATCATTTTTGGACTATTGGAGCCAGTCTATTTGGATTTTTGGTTGGCACGTCGGCTGGCTCTGCCAACCTTCGATTTTTGAGTCTTAGATTTCTCTTTAGAATTTCAATTCGTGAACGATCGAAGGCATTGGAAAATCAACTCAATTACTTAACCATATATATAATATTTTCATATTCTATATATTTTAAAAGTTATGAATATTTAAATCGTGATCATAAATAAATTAACGAGTCACTTACAAGTACCTTAATTTTCTTTAAGTCATTTTTTCCATTAACTCCATAAACTCTTTATCAATGTTAAGAAACATATTATTTCATATTAAGAATTGAATACAGTAATTGTTGACCTTTCTGCTAATTCTTGAAATTCGAATTTTACACACTGCTTTTTTTTTTGGGGTTCCTTTACTCTTATCTTCGTGTGATAATGTTATATTCAGCATCAAATCTTAAATTATCTAAATTGTATTGTATTATAATATCATATTTTTAATAGATAAGCAATAATAATTATTAACAAATTAAAAATCAAAGTAATGAGGTTTGACAATCAAATAATAAAGAAAATTTCAATTAATCATGCCAACCCACTTGATTTTTGGGTCAGTCCTATCTGACTCGGACCGACTCATCGGTTTTGGGCCAAATTGACATCCCTACCAAAAATTGAGTGGATTGATCGATTGACATCCTAGATATAGATACTACGCATGAATAAAATTAGATAGAAATAGAATGGACTTTGAAATGCGATGATGATAGAAATGAAATAGAATGAAATATGTGATTCTTATGGCTGGTATACAAGGAGTGAATGAATAGGAATGAAATAAATAAATGAAATAACCATTGTTTTTATAATTTAGATTTTTGAAGAAATATTATTAATTAATTAGTAATATTTATTATTATTATTATTATTATTATTATTATTATTATTATTATTATTATTATTATTATTATTATTATTGGTTCATGGGAATAGCTAAATATCATGGGTATGAGAGAAATGACTAATTCCATGTTTATGGGAATAAGTGTTCCTTCGGAAATGATGTTTCTAATAGTAAAAATCTTACCAGTCATATGATTGAAATGAATGTAGGAATCAACATTCTATTCCTATATACCAACCGATACTTATGTAGATTTTATTTCTATATCCTTATGAAATTACCACTCGTAAGAAGGGCTCAAGAAAATAAATGAAAAAGAAAGCGAAAAACCGCACTCAGACACATTAATTTGAACTCATGACACCTTTAACAAGCTTACCTACCCCGACTCCACCATAGAACTGTAAGTTTGCTTTCTTCCCACCACGTATGTGTGGAGAATGTCAATTTTCCCTTGTTGGCATGTGTCCTTAGGGTTGGTAATTACATGACGTCGGGTCGATTGTCGTTTGACACGATAACGATACGATACGACGAGCGCCAAACACAAACACGACGATCCGTTAAGGATCGTCCGACACCAACACGAACGACCGAAATGTCGACACTTACACGGACCCACACCTAACACGAATATGACACGATTTTTTTCGTGTTGACACGATAACGACACGACACGACACGAAACGATAAATTCAAATTAAAATTAGAAAATAAATTATTAAAAGAAATAAAAATATATAAGATTAAATTAAATTTATATTAAATATTTATAAATATTATCGAATTATACGAAAACGACACGATCCGACACGAACACGAATGCAACACGAAAATTATCGTGTTAGACGAACACGACACGGATCCGACACGAACACGACACGAAATTATCGTTTCCTTATCGTGTCGAAACGATAAGGACACGGACACGATAAGGCTGAACACTAACCCGTTAATTTTGTGCGTGTTCGTGTCGGGTTCTCGTGTCGTGTCAAAAATACCAGCCCTATGTGTCCTACGTGCTAGTGGATGATTACTTGGTTTTTCATGTTATTATTCAGGGATAGGTGTAAATATGCTTTTAATGTTTATAATGGAGACATAAATATTTGTAAAGTAAATTTAAATGCAAAAACACTTTTAATTAAATAAATAGTGTAATCCACCCTCAACTTTGTTAAATGACAAAAAATATGAAGTTTAATATCCTAGAATGGTCTAATTATAGTTATCTTTTTTCATATATGCTTCTTAAACAATAATTTATATCCGATAATTTTCAATTTTTATTTTAAACTATATTTTCACATGCATACATTTACTCTATAATTAAATTTATGTATATTATGTTATAATATAAAACTACACTTTTTCCTGATATTTGTCGATTTAAATTTGTATATATCAAAATTTGTTATTCATAATATTACACGTAGCAAATTGAATTATATGTATATAAGTGTGTTAATTTTAAATTTGTAAAAAATTAAACCGACTTATTTTTTTAACTATTTGCATAGTTTATTCAACGTGAAGAGCATTTTATGCACTGTTTATTTAATGGTAAAGATATTTCTATACCTTTTATTTAACATCAAGAACATTTTTACACCTAAACTTACTTTAAATGTGTTTTCTTATCCATTATAAATGTTAATGACATATTTGCACCTTATTCCTGTTATTTATAATAGAATGTCAAATAACACAACATTATATACTCATAGTAATAGGTATCAGTTATTTGAATCTCAATGCAAAATGACATCACGTTAGTGATGCAACACATTTCCACTATGCTTTCTCTTAACAGCTACAAACAGTAAGTCTAATCATATATGATCTCTGAAAACCACTTATGTAGAAGACTACGTTAAGCCCTGAAATATCATCTAACAAGCAGATAATTTATCAGCCAAGATTTAGCTTATAAATATATAAAAAATTATAATTTGATATTCTGTAACAGCAATCCTCCCATTTGGAAGTTCTGGTTACCGGGCACATATATATTATATATCTATAGACGAGATATAAATATACAAGTTATGTTCTTCCATTTCCAAACTCTCATCCTTCTTCTCCGCCGCAGCACGCGCTGCAGCAGCTGTAGCAGCCTAAACACGCCAAGGCACTGATCAGCTGAGTGAAGACGATGCCGCACTGGTCGTTCATCCGCGAGCATACTTGGATGCAGCACATGCAGCAGCAGTGCCTCCAACACCTTCCGCAGCAACCACAAGCTGACTTTGCAAATACCTCTGCGCCTTCGGGGTCATCAGGGTCCCCGTACCCTGAAGGGATGTTCTCAGCCGTCGCACTCAGACTGCCATAGCCAAGCCCAATTTTGTGCATCGTTGAGATTGGTTTTGGCTTAGGCTCTTCTTTCTGATGAGTGTCGCCTTTTCTGGAGGACTACAACCCATATTGAATTGTAGAAAGCGTTAATTGTGAGAAAGTAGGATCATGATTCATATAATTAGTTTCCATAACAGTAATATAGATGGTGTGCATCATGTTATATCCCTGAAACATGGTCATTTAGCCGGACTATAAAATAAATAACGGTTGCATTGATGGAACTGGAAGCTCATACTACGCATTCTTTCCCTGAGAAAGATAAATGCATATTCTCAATTTGAAGACTGAGTGTACCTTTTTGGTATCTGGATTTGCTTTCCTTTTCTGAGTCTCGAGCAACACCATTTTTGTGTACTCAGAAACGATGGTATTCAGCTCACTCATTTTCGCTACCTGTCGATAATGAAAACATCATCAATCTCTACAATCTTTAGGCAATATTAGTAGTGAATTAACGGGAAGAAAGTTAAACCTCTAGTGTTTAGAACTGGGATGGACCAACCATACAGTAAGAACCAGAGACAGTCTAAATAAAAACTAGGCTTGCCATTTGATACCCTCAAATTGTTGGAGCATGTATAAATGAGTTGGAAAAATTAAAGTTGCAAGACAATATAATTTCATATTAAAGAAACTGAAAAAACCCAGAGATATTAAGATCTTGTGCTACTATTCATCTGGAATGGATACTTTTGTCATTTTATAAAGTAGCACCCAGATTCTTCTCAAGTAGATAAAAGCACAAAATGTTCGATGACAGTCATTATAACTCTATGATCTATTTACTACTAGACATTCATTATTCAAAACTTTCAAGGTCAATAGCAGATGAATTGGGATAACCTTCTTCTCAAGCTCCTGATTTTTTGAAAACCACGCTTGAGCTGTCAGTAGTTCGATCTGATGTTTTGCTGCCATCTGCCAAAAAAGTGAAGGTAAGTATGTCAAAAGAAGACGGACTAAAAAAAGCAAGAGAAATTTAAATTTAGCAGTCAATGAAACACGCTAATAACTTAAAACCATTTAATGAGAAAACATCAGTTAATTCCAATTCATAAATGTTGTAAATGACATGATGAAAATTAATTCATTCTTAACTTTAAAAAGTACTAGTCCGAAGTTGTAGGAATCACATTTGAACTATATCTAGACTGTACTTAAAGGAAGAACATTATCATTTAAGAGATAGACCATTATTATCAGATGCCTGAAAAGACATAGAAACTACTTCACTGAAAAAGATATGCATCCTTCAGTAGGAGTACAAAGGTATATATTCTGCAACTTATGCACGTCCAATCTGCTTGTGAAAGTTATATAGCTTTCAAAATAAATATTATTATTAATTATAATAATAATAATAGTTATTATTATTATTATTATTTTAAATGTCAATAGCTAAATGACTTGCCAGACAGGGAAATAATCATTAAATAGCATGCTTATATCTCTGGAAACAAACAGAAATAAAGGTAGTTCATGTTACAAGTTCAAGTTGTATTGTTCTGTGCTGTTGAGGTAAGCCAGTTTTAAGGTAGTTCACATCCTAACTGTAGTAATGCACCAAAGTAACTATCACCTTTGCTATAGGTATCTCCTTCGCCTCTTCCGCCTTCAGGTCTAGAGTAAAACTGGTCATATCTCCAAGGCAACCATTGACTTTAAGGGTCTCAGGAAATGTTCCTCGGTATCTGCCCGACACAATCAAGGGGCTTTCAGAAGAAAGGTCCGGAATTTGGCAAGGAAACACCTAAAATGAAAGCAGTGCTTTGTTAAAAATGTCTTTACTTGAAACTGCAAAGCGGTACTAATAGGATGTAGAGTCACTATCACAATAAAGAATACAACTGAATGGAAAAAATTAAAGAGAAAAGAATAATGACACATCATAAAGACAGAACATATGAATATGTTTATGTAAGCAGTATTAAAAGATTTGGGTTCTTTCCAACAATCATAGGTAAGATGACAGAAGACTGGCATGATAATATGATGCGCTTCAGCATCATTTCATATGCCATTAACCACTCAAGAAGTATTAGTAGGATTCAACTCCATATAATGAGGTAGCCTATGAAGCACATATATGAATACGATACGATTCAAATACGAAAATACATCCACCTTTCAAAAATCAAAATATGAATATGTTCAAAATATGTTATATTTTTTACTATTTTTTTATATTTTATTAATAATAGTATTTTGAAAATTATATGAACACATTCATATAAAAAAAAAAATAGTTAATTAAGACTTAAAAGTTTAAATACAGCCCAAATTAGCTGAGGACCCGAAACTAACAATAGTTAATTAACACTTAAAAATCTTGAATAAAGCCCAATAACCAAAGCCCAACACCAAAAGTCACTTAATATCATATTACTTGTTGTAGAATATTATCCCACATTGATTATGTATCCAATCTGTCTTAGTATCCTGTATTATATATATAGGTGAACTATCCCACATTGGTTATGTACCCAATCTACCTTAGTATCTTGTATTATTTATAGGTGCCTTATGCAGTGATGAAAAAAATAACTACTACTTTTCTCCTACATATCTTTATATTTTTCTCCTACATGGGATGAGAAAAATTTGGGAACACACGTGCTATGTGTATCCAGTGGTGTTGGCGACTCAGGCCAACGACCCAGGCGGCACACATTTAATACGTATAAAAAATGAGATGAGTAAGTTCTATAATTTTTTGGCTTAGAATCACCAGTTGTAGAGATTAGGAGATTATGGATAACGTATTTTGACTTCAAAAAAATGTTTTTACCATATTTCAAATGTATTTTAATTAAAAAAATACAATTAAAAATTAATAAAATAATACATATTAAAAACGTATTTTCTGGGTATTTTTTTCATATCGTATTTAATGCGTTTTTTTGTACATACGCTTGCCTCCCAGACGTATTCGTGCTTCATAGGCGGTAACAAATCCGTTACACTTCAACAGAAAATTGGTAAAAGACTTGCAGTGCAGTACCAGGAAAAGCATAATTATGAATCTGGAAGTCAAAACAAGTGACAATACCTCAAGATCATCAAGTCCATCAAGATTCTGAAAAGAAATATCTGCAAGAAAAATGGATGACGCTCTAGCAAACAGGCCTTCCAGTCGAGCCTCAATAGATTCTGGCAAATCATAGAAACAATAAGAGAAGTAAGAACGTGAATTGCAAATTAGTATAAACAATAAGAGAGGTGAGAACGGGTAGCTACAGGGGTAAAATCATAGAAACAATATCAGGATAATAGTAATCTACTTTTTCCAATGCCTTAAAAACGGGTTACTTCAACAGAACAGAACAATACAACTTGTAACATGAACTACCTTTACCAGCTACCACCTAGGGTTTAATATTAAGTATCAAGCACTTTTAATATAAAGGAGTAAAAAAGCATTACTTAGTTCAAACATTAAAAGGATGCTCATGCACTATCAACTAAGAATGAGAAAGGCTTATTGAAACTTCAACTAAACAACTTCTTCATCATAAGAAAAAAATTATCTTACTAAGTGGACATTCAATTTAACTAACTACTTGAAGAGAAAAAGTAACTTGGTTGTTTCAAGCATTATATTTCCTTGTAGCTGATTATTTTAAGAGTAAAGGTAGTAGAAAAACATACCCACATCACTAGCAGCATCATGATGCCCACGACTAGTCATTGCAAGCATCCGCAGAAAATAATGATTACAAAACTTGCCTAAAAAATTTAAAATAGTTCTTTAAGTATCACATGGAAGCTAAAGCAATGTTGGCAAACAACATGAAAGGTTTAGATTATGGGATCACAAGAAGCAAAGCAATTTCCAAAATTATTAGATCTGGTATCTGAATGCTAAAAAGGTTAGAAAGAAGTAGAAAGAAATCATATTAAGGAACAGCTTAAGATTCCCAAGCATAGAAAGTATAAATTAGGCAATAGTTTATACTTTATACATTCCCAAGAGCTAAGCTTTCTCCATAGTACTTTCAATTGCCATATGGTTTTTAATTATTGCGATTTATTAATTTTTCCGAACTAATACCCTTATTTTTCAATCATAGGCAAACTGATATGTATCTTATTGTGTGGGGAAAAAAAATAAAGATATGAAAAGCTCTTGTTGTAACATTGAAGTGTGGTTTGAGTTCTCAAATGAGACTTTCCAGGTGTAAGAACTTCAATAATAAGGTGAGCTTTCAATTATTAGCAGAAAACAAGCAGCTGGCATGTAACAACTACTGCTTTCTTTTGAAGACCACATAAATCTCTGAACTGGTCCAAACAGAACTTTTGTTTGTCCAATCATGATCCCCCCCCCTCCTTGACAGACTGACTACTTGCATCAACACAAAAATTTAGTAGGTTTTGCACTTAATAGGTTAGGTTGCCTTTGCTCGCTTACCTGCCCCATAAAAATTTTAGAGATATTCTTCAACTTGAAATGTTATAAATACATAAAATAAATACATACCTATGCCCAGTGTGTATATTCTTGGAAAAATATTTTTGTAGTTTCTTAGCTGATTTATCATGGCACCACAAATATTTCTCTCATCTTCAACAGCCCCATCAGTGATAAGGAAAATGATAGGAATTGAATCATAACTATCAGATAATATCTTGATGGCCTGAAAGTAAAAGGAGTTACTGTTAGAGTTGTCACATAAAATTTAAAGGGTAGTGTAGAAGAAAGAAGGTAAAATAACACAAAAGATATTCAGTAGCTAAGAATGCTTCAATTTCACTACATCAATTCTGCCAACAGTATTGCTTTTCTATTCATTATCCACATATAAATTCTTACTAGATTAACTTTCACATTGTCAAGAAAGCAATAACATCGGGCAAATTTGGCCACCACCACCAACCCCCAAAAAACCCATAAAAAGGCTCCATGTCTGGTTAGCAGGCAGAAAGAAATGATAAATATTCACGTAATAGTTTTAGAAGAACAAAAAATACCTGATTTAGCGGAAGCAGAATGTTTGTGCCACCACTTGCTATGAAATTCGAATTAACCCACTTATTGACATTTTCAATATTCTCTGCAGTTGCTGACTCCAGAACCGAGGAAAACATACAAGTTTCATCATTGAACGCTATTACGTTAAACAAGTCTTTGGGACCAAGCTTGGCTAGTCCAGAAAATAGGGCACTCTTTGTATCTTCGAGTGGTTGACCTCTCATGCTTCCACTCGTGTCAACAACAAACACTACTTCCTTCCTGAAAACCTTTATAACACAGAAAATGAAGGTCAGCCAGTGTTAATCCCAAAGCAGAAGATGAACTTTGAATGTTTGTGCAATGGCAATAAACGAAGAAGGTGAATAGACTGAGAATTTAAAAATGCACAAAAACGTTCAATACAGAGAATTTAAAATGCACAAAACATCAATACAGAGAGTTTTACAATGCATAAAACAGCAATACCTACAAAAGGTTTCATTTTTATAGAATATGAGAGGACTGGATAATAAACTCACCTTTCCACTCTCCTGCTTTCCTGGGTAAAGGTAGCAATAGAACATATCTCTACGATCTACATCACCTACCAATGGCGGATTCAAGAGTACATAACCAAAAGTATGACTTGAAGATACCTGAAAAACATTAGTTAGAACTGTATATGAATTTATATGATATCAAATCTATCTTATCGAAACCACATTCTTTGATTAGTTCATAGCTTGAAATTTGAGCTTTTTCTTCCATATTTTCCTTCAAGAATAAAGTATAATAATTTATATATCACTGGAGTAGTAGATTTCATAGTTTATAGAAAAATCATGCACTAGAATTCTTACTGTGTATGAAAACATAAAATCATTGCTTGACCATGAAAGAACTTCAGAGTCATAGAGGAAATCCAACTTTCCTGCTTGTCGTAGTCGCTCCTAAAATGCCATAAAACAAATGGGTAAAAAGAAAAGCTCGGTGAAATCATTCTTAATTATTCCATGATTACCAAGAGAATCTGAAAAACAATGGTACCTTTAAAGGATGACTAGTTGTTTTGCACAGAATCTCTGTTTCAGGACCAACATTAACATTCAATTCTATCTTCTCCCGTTTAGATATCTTCTTTGCAGCAGGTGTTACATACTCGGGAAAACTAAATGGAATCCTCAAGGTGAATTGGCCATCATGATACAGTAGCTTTTGAGACCATCTCATTTTAACAGATATATTGGTTCCACCATCAACCTGGAAAGATAATGACATATATCTTAGAAAAACTGAATAAGTGGAAACCATACTCACAAACACATACTCACACAGAAAGAATATAGGAAACAGAAGAATTAAAGAAAGGAAGTGAACACTTGCCTGGGGGACTGTGAGAGTGAATATATGGGCTTTCAAGAAGCCCCCGCCTTCTGTTTTTGCAACATTTTCTGTAGTATTTTCATTTTCCACGGAAATGAATTCAGTACCATACCATTTCCTGGGTACCTCAACCTCCACACCTAGAATTGAACCCTGTTAGCCAAATAATATCACTCTTAAGAACCAAGAAAAGATAAACTCATCCAGAAGCAGAGACGAGTACAATATATTTTACAACCTCCAACATGCTAAGAGTGAGATGCAATCAAATGAAGACGTGAGCATGCATAAATACAATTTAATATCATTTCCAGAAGTTAACCTAGTGCTGACTTCAACTATGGATTCAACACAACGAAAGTGATGGATGGTGATATTAAACCAATAGCTTCCACATTTGACTAAATCGAGGTGACACTAAGAACTGCCCTAACTTCATTGTGTAATTTAACCATGATTAGGGCGTTAGGCGTCAAAAAATTTATAGTGAAGCGACCCTGTTCCACACTCATCAACATTACACCATTGCTCAAGTTGCTTTAACACAAATCATGAATGAAAACATTACGAGAACACAACAGGCTCATGTGAATGTAAATTATCATGAATCAATATTTCAGTCTTCAAGTAAAATGAGGAAAAAAGGCAAAAAAAAAAAACAAACCATAAAACTAACCCAAAAAAATAAAAACAAAAACAGAGTTGAATTTAAGCTACCTGTTCGCCCATGGGAACCGCGATCCGGCAATCGCAGCTGCGGCTCCCCATGACGCAGTGCACGCGCCACGTACCGCTCACAGTGACGAACGCCGTGTCGAGATGGCAATCGACATTGAGCAAAACCCCGTTCATCTGGAGCGGGATCAGGGCCGGGGGATCGCACCTGCCGTGCACGTGTGGCTGGTAGCTGGGCATGTCCGGGTTGTCGACGACGGCGGGGTCGGTGATGACGGCATAGAGCATTGGGGAATTGGGGAGGTAGGAACAGCCGGCGGCTCTCTCCATGGCCGTGTGGGGCTTGGGCGGCGCCACCGCCCTGTCCTTGCCGAAGTATATCCTCTTGGAGAGGCGCAGCCCGTCCTCCACCGCGGCCTCGAAATCCGCTGCCATAGCGGGAGTTTTCCGGCAACGATGACGGGGGTGGGGTGGGGGATTCCGACGATTATGATCTAAAATGCGACCGTTGAGCTGAATTTCCTTTCCTATAAGACTGTAGCCGATAATCTAGGTCTTGGCGTTTATTATACGAAGTTTTAGATGGCCGTTGGTGACGTGGAACCCACCTCTGATCGCATGCGACGAGACTACTTCGAGTTCAAGCTACGCGTTTCTTGTACGTCGTGGGGGGGCAGAACACTGGGGAGATTTATGTCTGAAATGTACAAGCATTTGATGCTGTATAGGAAAAAGGGTGGAGCATGGCTGTTTCGAAAGCAGTGGTGGTTGTCGTCTCCAATAGATACGGACGAACGCACAAATCGAGAGCTCCAAAATTGGAGAAATCTATGTATGCCAGCTTGGGAGGAAGCCGGCCACCCTCCTCTATTTCAAGACAATTGTCGATAATTGCCTTAAACTCCTACTTATATGATTCGCATTATCTTCGATTTTATTATGCATCCAGATTTTTCATTTCTCACTCACACACACATTAACTACTTACAAGAGGACAAAGAAAATCCTATGACCACGTAATTTTAAATCTAAATAAGATAAATCCGAATCATATACAATATATATTTCTCCGTCCCAATTATATAGACGGATTGAACTTTTCATGAGGATTAAGAAAATTTATTAGAAAAGAAAATTTATATTAATCATTTTCTAGTATGTCCATATTTATTCTTTGACTATTAATTAATGTATGAGTAAATTAAAAATTAAAAAGAATATATTAGTAAATAAGTTAAAAAACATTACCATTTATGGAAACAAGACTATATATTTGGGACATTCAAAAACATCAATCCGCCTATATAATTAGGACGTATGGAGTAAATAAGAAACACTCCTAAAAATTTAAATATGTCTGGTTCCATTTTATTTTATCCTATTCATACATTAATTAATTTAGGAAACATCTTTTTTACACTCAACAACATTTGAGACCAAAAAGTAATCTTCCTTCATTTTTGTAGGTAGTGACATTTGAACTCTGGAAACAGAAAAACCCAAATTTTTAATATGCTTTTTTAACCACTAGGTCAAACAATACATATTTTTATATTTATTTCCTCGTACAAATTTTTTATTCATATTTAATCTTTATGACTTGAATTTACATACATATATATAGAGAGAAATGTTATACCGCATATCTTCCGTGAGAACCGCTCACATTTAGGTTGCTTTAGCATTATTTTTTTTATTTATACATTTATTTTAACTCTAATGCACATGAAATTGAAGCTTGATTTATTCGTTTTTTTCATAAGTTAAAGGAAAAATGAACAATCGAACTTTTAGTTTTATGCAATTTGTTTAATTGATGATGTAAATAATAATTTCTAATGTATTATAATCAAAACAAATATATAAAACAAAAATGAATAATGTTAAAGTGACCTAAACATGAGAGGAGCTCATGGAAGGTATGCGACACAACATTTCTCTCAGCATATAATTTTTAATATAACAATGCCATTTTTATGTAATTAATATCCTACTACTAAATTTATTTGATTTTTATTAGTATATTTTTATATAGTAAATATTCACATATTATATACTTACTATATATACTGTATATGCTTAGTCATTTACAATCCTATTAGTTTAATCTTATCGATTAAAATGAGAAAAAATGAATCCAATATAATATTGTTTATTTTCATAGAGATTAATAACAGAATACTTCTTAGTTTTTTTATTAATTTAATCTTACTACAATAGTAAATATATAATGAAAAATCTCAAATAATTGTATACATGATGTAATTAATGTAGGAAAATCTGATTTTACCTCTTCCCGAGAATCTATCTTAGATATTTAATTCATCATACATTGATTATATATATACCTAGCATGCATCTATATAATTAATTGCAACACGTTAGTGTTTACTCGTGCTTATCTGTAAATTTCACAGATAATTGATCAATAGCAGACTCTAACTTTGATCTTATGGATTGTATCCGGATGCTAATTCTCCAATGTTAAATGAGAGCAATCTATGGAGAATACTGCAAAATTCGCATTCTTCCTCTACACTACGAGATTTTAAAAAATCTCAAGAAAGGAAATAGTTTATTCATATTTTCTCTCACCTTGTATTTATAATGCATTCCTAGAATCCTATTTAGATAGGATTCTTGCATATCTAATAAATACAATCATATCTATAATAATTATCTTTTGATATCTAACAATATTAAACAATATCTATCTAGATACTGGAGAATCAGAATAGAGTCTTAGTGGAACTCTACTATGTGATGGCGAATTTTCCAGCAGCAAGAGGCTTTGATGGGCTAGCCTAGAGATCAAAAGTAAGGAATAAAGATGGGACTAAAATGAATTAATTATCTTACACTCAGCTCAGAACATAAATTAATTCATAACCATGTATTCATTCTACTAGAGAATAAATCCTTTATTATCGAAGTTGAGTCGGGCTTGCACTTAGACTTACTGTAATAACCCGAAAAATTTAAAACTTTTATTAGTGATGTTTGAATCACTTAGTTGTAGTTATTAGACCTTAATTATGTTTAAGGAAACCAATGAAACGAATTAGAATCGATTCGGAGATCGAATACTAAAGAAATCAAAAACTGATAACTAGTTCTACCGGATTAGGGTTTTCTGAGTAGCCTGAACATAGAATGAAAGATCGAGAATGAATCTCCACGAACGGTTTCATTTTGGAATCCTCACACAAAACAAAGTGAGAATGCGAAGAATGAGAAATTTCGGGCATACTTGCGGTCGATCTTTAAAACACTATTTACGAGCGGAACAACTTTCAGTCCGTGCTAATCGTAATAAATGATGATAACAACCAAAATCATGAAGGAATAATTTATTATGAATTTAGAAATTATAAGAATCAATTTAAAGGAATTCTGAAGAACTTAACCGAACAGCCGGTAAAATATACCGAAAACCCTAAATTGATCCGAACGACCGAAACTCAAACCGAGGGTCTAAATCAATAAAATATGCTTTATAAGACTCAAATTATTTATGAAAGCTCAAAATTCAATAGAATTTTGAATGGGCATATTTTAATCGCCGAACGCTTTTTCCTCGATAACTCGGAATTGACTTATCGAACGACGTCCGAACTTTGTGAAATTTTTATGAACATTAAAATAAGTATTTTAAAGGCTATTTAATAAGATAGAACCTTAAGGTTCCGAGAAATCGATCGAAAGTGCGTTAAAACTTAAAGAGTCGGTATTAACATACCAAAACGGGTAATTTGACCAATCCACCTCCCAACTACAACCAAGACCACCCCAAAATGGGCAATGACAGCCATTAGGTCTGTAATAACAGTAGAGAGACGTTCAAGGGCAGACCATTTCACCTTGCACACTTTTTCTCTCATTTTCAAATTTCTCTCTACACTTTTCAAACTCCCAATACTAAATCTTCCCTCCCCAAACTCTCCCACACTCAAATAATCCTTCTAAGACCATAAGAAGGTATTATTCATCATCCTCTTCCATCCTAATGGAGTGGAATATTTATTTTGAATTTTTGGGTTTAAAAACCCTAGTTTGCTCCCCATTTATTTTCGTGACTTTAGAGCCTCCAAATTCTCTTGAGCCATGAATTAAAAATTCTTAGAATAATGTTCTAAGGCTACTGTAAAAATTTCATAATTTTTGGAGCATGTTTATATTTTTTCGATTTATGCTTTATTTATTTTTAAATATGTTAAAGCATGATTTTGTGAATGTTATTTGATATTGTTACTTGCTAATGTATTATAAGTATGTATAATAAATATGGTAATTTTCAGAATATTTTTGGATTTTTCTTGTATTTGTTTGATTTTATTTGTTGAGAAATAGTTGAGATATAGTGTTTAATATATGATATGAACATCATACATTAATCTTGAAAATTTTGAAACACTACTCCTATTTTTTCAAAAATGGGCAGAATATATTTAAGTATTTTTAAGCCATTATTTGATTTTATTTGTTGGAAATAATAGAATATATGATGTTTAGAAATAATATGAACCTAATATGCATTGTTGGGAATTATTGAACACATATGTAAAATATGTGTGAGGACAAAAAGAATTCCAAGCATTTGGTTCATATTATAAATATTAGTTGATATTTAATGTTAATATTACATGTTTATTTCATATATAACCATGTTGTGCAAGATTGGAAATTATTGAAAATATATATGTATGTTCTTAGAATTACCTAAAAGTTTTAGGGATGAAAAGCATGATTTTAAAATTTTAATGTATGATATGTAGTGATATTCCATGTTTAGTACATAGTATAAGCATGATATAATTTTTGTGGGATTTATTGAACACTAAGGCAAAAAGAAACATGATGACCGAAAGCTTTAAGCAATTTAAACTATGGTTTAAAAATTTATATGATGATTTTGAGTTGGTAATTAAATCCTATAGTATGATAGGAGTATGATGTGATTTTATTGGAATTTATTGGATGCACATACTAATTATTGCTAATTATTGAAAACGTAATAGAATGGCTAAGTATGGGTTTAATTTTGATGATGAATGATGCTATGATAGTAATATGAAACTTTGGATAAATGGTTGTGATTAGGGTGAATAAATGGAACACTTACGCTCACTTACACAATGATTGTGTATTACATTAGAAATTAGGGTTTTCTAATGCTTAGTATAGTTTATGTTGTGTATGGTTTTGTTGATGTTGAATGTTTATGTTTATGTTGAACCGACAAACCAAAACCCCGAACGTAAACAACATAATACTATATGAACGAGAATCCAAAATAAATCGACCAATTTCGATAACTTAAGACGGAATAAACGAGAATCGAAGTTAGACACAAATTAGGGTTTTTATTAATGAAAGGATACTCAACGTGAGTTCCTACGTTAGAAAAACCAAAAGTCGAGCTACAACGTTAATATTCAATAACGACAACTCAATACGATATTAGTTGGGCGTAAATACAACTCGATAATGACTAACAATTATATGACATATGTAATCTCCGGCGAGTTAAGTTAAATACACAATGTCGTAATGTGTAAGCAACGATTCGAACATAAGATGTCGATCCTTATGTCTCAAAAGTGAGTTAATATTCCAAGTACTTCATTTATTCTTAAGTACTAATTACTTACATGATAGCATATGTCCACTGAATTGTAAGTCAATATTCCTCTTTAATTATCGTGCTAATACGACAGTCGTCGACATAACCTACTGGGGCGTAACCAAAATTGTTAAGTCTAGTTAGTGGCTTGAGAATATCCTAATTTACCAATCATAATTTGATTACCGACAACCTATAACGTAATAACGTTATAATAAAACTAAGGTTAAGAGTCAAGGATAGACTCGGAATGTGTGATTCATAATTGAAGTTCACCTATGAACGATGAGGTAATATAGCTTGAGAATTGGGAATGTAAGATAATAGAAATTATCTTAAAACAATCACATAAAATCATAAAGAAACCCTAATTGGGAACTTTAAAGTCGTAATTTATAAGCGACCATCGATCGATAGAAAGAACCTAAGAACGGCTATTTTCTTATGAAGGGTTCGATCGGGCGTGATTCTTGAGGAAGGATACTCACCCCTTTCATTTAGAACCACTAAGCTTTGGATTAGCGGTGTGCTTTCTTGAAACGAAAATGTTATGCATATCTCAAGCATGTTTTACAAAGCTTTATGAAATATTATCACATGAAATGTTATTGATCGCCAAATGTTTATGTTTTGTTGTTATCCTATCGAGATTGGTATATCAATGTGGTATGTGAATGTGTTGGTCCACCAACGCTAAAAAGGGTATCGATCGGATCCGACTTAGTTAAGGACTAACTCGGATTGTGTACACGCGTGTTGTGTGTTAAGGTTAGCTACCTCGACCGGTCACGGCGACTATGTGTGGTGGCCACCTCCATAGTCGCGAATGAATGAATGAATGATCGATATGGAAACAACGTGAATGAAATAGTTCGCCGAACGCTTTTGGAAAACGATAAAATATTTGATAGGCATGAGTCTTTTAACTAAAATCCTCATGCGCTATTGTGGGCGATTAATAACTTTGACAAAGAAAATGTTTTGTAACGAGTCCATCGAGTACTTTTGTACTTAGCCCCGCATTTCGCTTTTGACGTGCGGGTTGAGCAAGATCGATGATGGGTGCGGTGGTGCGAGTAGCAACTATTTTGATGCTTAATTAGAAAGGTTTCTAGAACCTTGGGCATGCATCGTCATATGCATGTCCACACGTTTACTTTGCCTAACTCGATATTATTAATGTTTTGATTATAACGCTTATTTCGTATTGAATTGGAGGTCGTACTGTACCTTAAATTCCTTACGATTGGGTTATGTTGAACCTTGAACCCCATTTTGACAAGTCCTTCTAGGACTTGAGTTGGTATCGATTGTTTATCCCTTTTAACCTATGCGTTATTAAGTAGTTGATTGGTTGATTGCCTTGATTAGTTATGTTTATTTCTGCTGCTTTATCATACCAGTGACGATCCATATGATCCGTATTTCATTGGAAAGTCGGGTCGTCACACTTACGAATCCCCGTATTTAAGATATCGCACGTCCATTAATTATTTATAGCATTATGACTGCTTAAAATAATTAATCTATTTAATTCCTTAAGTAGTACCACTCAACCTTATTATTGTATTTGAGTTAACTCAACCTGCATGGTTTAGTACAATAAACCTTTTGAGCTCCTTAAGGGGATGCCATCATCCTAAACGGATACGGTGACTCGATATAGGTAACTAGCATAACATAAAAGCACTGCCACCACTCAAGATGCAGAGAATCTTGAGTTATCTCATGTAACCCTCACCCATAACAAGTCAAAGTGATGGTCAGTAACTCATACTCACCTAAAGCCTTATTGAGGTTTAGATCAATGTAAAGTCATCGAGATCTAAGTTCTTCACGACGGTCAGATAGAAGAACTCATCTCACTTTGATCCATCAATAAGTCAAGACATACTATCATATACAAACAACCAAGTCAAGTCACTTCTTATCTATACTGCAGCCTATACCGATAACTCATCCTCAAGTTATCTCAGTTGTGATCCTTTTTATATCTCAATAAGCTTAACCAATCATACAGACTTCTGTGATCTTCTACACATTGTATGATCTAATTTTTGTATGAGATTATGGGACATACATTTGCAATCAAGTAATCAATTCGGATAGGAGATTATAATATTGGTAACAGGAAAAATTGTATACAAGCTCAACCATTCTGCTTTTAATATACAAATCCAACGATCTCCCACTTATACTAATGCAAACTTTTAGTATACAATGTGTCTCTCTACTAGATATCAGCTCCGGTTTCATGAAAATAGATTGGTGGAGTCTGGACCTTGTACCAAGGTGTTTGATCTGCTCCGCCTATCAAGATTTTCATCTGCCTTACTCATTTGGATAAGAGCAAGACTTTCATTGAGAAATCTCTTCCAGTAATCTGAGGTAGATTTTCTTCAACTTTTGCTGGAAAAACTTTGTTTTTTGCTATGTAAATTCCTACACCTGAATCTACATATGCAGCAAAATATTCAGCCTTGTACTTCTCGTATAACATCCTGATTGAGATGTATATTGAGAATGAACTTGTCATTCAATCAACAATTTTCTTCCGCTAATTGTCATCTCCATTCCTTCAGTTGATATTCCCCATGGTTTGCACCTATCGAGGAATTTGTGTCCTAGGATTAGGACTTTCATTTCTCGATTGGCCTTCCTTCATAAATGTTGGACCCTAAATTCTTTAGATCACATAACACTATGCAAGGGAAGTATATTTTGTCTCCTGTCATGTCAAATCTTATGGCAATTTCTCGCCATCCTTGTGGACATCCAATTTTGGCTATAACCTTGATCGCCTGTGGTTTAACGTCTCTGATATAATTTTTTGCATACGATTGAGAAGAACTTCTTTCGTATGGTTGAGAGATAACTCTATCTCCTTGGAATGATAATCCTGGGGCTCCAAATCTTTGACTATCACCGTACTGAAGTATCGGCTTGTTGTTGATCTGGATATTTATCTCTCTTAGAGGTGGAAGTTCCACCCGATCTGGATAGCTAGTTTTAGCTACCTTCTTGAAATTATCTGGCATCTATAAACTCATTCCCCAAATATAACTCTATATGATGGGAGTTTGAAAGAGCATAAGATACCTGATAAGTGATGGAATAAGGTCTATTCTTTTATCCATCAATTCTTGCTTCTTGAAATCCTGATATAACGTTAGGTCTGTTCCCTTTTATCGCAGATTGCGATATCAATTGGTGTATATGTACCCAAATAGAGTGATGATTTGATCACCAACTGGACAGCTCTGATGTGAATCCATTCCATAGTATTAGCGATTTCTGGCTTCATACTTTGAAGATCCTCTCTGATATCACTGGCTGGTATCAGCTGTATCTCCACTTGATTCCTAGTAAACTGGGATGGAAGCGACATTTCTCACTGGTAACTCCATAAACGACGTTGTTCCTCCTCTTGACTAGACTCAGGTTCCTTAGAACATGGTCTATCTTTCCTTCTGTTGAAAACCCTTGATACTTTTGTAGACTCAGGGTTTTGTTCATTATCCTGATCATCATCTTTTGTGACAGGCGGCTAGTATGACCTAGCTCATCTTGACACTCCCGATGATGCATATCTCATTCAATCGGATCATAATTCTGAGGATTCATCTAATTCTTCTTCTCCTTTGAAGATCTCTTCTTGTTCATATATACTCTCGTTTGAGGGTATATCTTCGAACTGGTATACTTGTACCAATTCTTGATAGTATACATCACCCTCGATGTCTGGTGTAGACTCGAATCTCCGTATTTTCTTTCGCTCGTTCTGTGGGTAAATTGTTGAAATATACCCATTTACACCGCATATCCTGCAGTTGCAATTCTTGAAACTTTCATTAGCTCTAGTGTGAGCTCTTCTGAAAGTTTTCTTCGCAGGTGTTTGCTCCCGAGAACTATATCCCTGAGCTTGATATCTTCTTCTTGTTGGACCTTTTCTCTATCCAGATTTATAGTATCTAGCTTTCTATCGCGACCACATGGTTCTTGGCCTCCAAGAACTTCTATTTTCTCTCATTCCATTGTTGTAGGGTTCGAACTTGTTTTTCTTCCTTCTGGATTGATATAAATGTTCTCCTCCGATTTTTGTTGCAAGATCAATCATATCACAGATCAACGGGTTGCTTTGTTGATCTTTCTCAATTTATTGAGATTCCTCTGAGTAGTTACTAATTGACACCACTCTAACAACTTCTTGTGGACATATGCAATCCTTATAGAGATGCTGTCAATATAAACTCCTGGTAATCCATGATTAATATCTCCCTCCATGGACTGGGGAATTTTAGGAAAAATAGCTATCGTGCAATATCTTCGTTGACTGTACTAAGATTTTGGTACTTTGTAAAGAGTTGGAGAAATTTGTTGAGTGCTCCTTGCTCCAAGTCCATCAGTCTTAGATTGTATAGAGCCAACAAATATTTCTTTCTCTTTTCCTCGTTGTAACAATCAAAGTATTTGTCTCCAAGGAAGTGAACTTTGAAGGTATCTACCATGCCTTTTACTGCGTCCTCCACGAAATCGAACGTCAGTATACTCTATTTTCTTTCAATGGGCAATGTTCTCAATATTGTTTAACAACGCCTGCTAAAATTGCTTCGAGGACCTTAACAAAATTGAGTTTGTCCAGTTCAAGTGTTGCGGCTGCAACAACAATTGACGCTGCCCATTCATCTATGATGTTCTCTTGATCTTTAAAGTTGACTTCATCGAGATCGAATGTCAATCCATAGGGATGGATAGGCTCCAAGGTGGCTCTTTCGATAGGGTTTTCCTGCATTCTTTGCCTCTTTCTTCTGTCTCGTGCTCTGATTCTGGTTTGTTCTGTTGCAAACTCTGCATCAGGTACTTGGCCAGACTCATATTGACCTCTTGATCCCATAGGATCAATTTCTTGTATCCCTTGTGGTGGGATTGGTGGTTCGTCATTCGAATTGTTCTGATTCATCTTCATATCCACCATATTGAGATTAGCAAATGATTCTGCTAACTCCTGCAACTCGTTCAATCCTACTCTTTCAAGACTATTTATTTTTTAAGAGTCGGATTATTCTTTCGGTTCGAGCTTTGTCATCGACCATCCCAATGGGTTCGAACTTGAGTTCACCTGGGGATTTCTTAACCAATCTAGGGCCTGCTTGTCGCTCAAGGCCTTCGATCTTCTTCTGGATACTCCACAATAGGGTAAGAATCTCCTCATGCTACATGGATATCCTGCGTAGCTCTTGTGGTACTCCATATAGATAGTTGCCATAATATTACACTATCTTCTGCATCTCCCTTAATTTCGCCGAATTGAGGAATCTGATGAAATTTCTTTATAACTAGGAGCGGATATTGCTTCTTTGTTTCTTGTCTCCATCAACTGTGTGGTGGATGGATACTCCTCTAGATGATCCTCAACACCTCCTGGAGATGGGCGTTGATGAGTAGTCTCTCTTCTGTCCTTCGTATATCGAGAAGGTTTATGTGAATAACTTGTATTGCCTGGTTGTCTGGGATGCTTTGTTCGACAACCCATTCATAACATCTAAGAAGATGGCTTAGACTCTCATATTTGGTTTCCAATTCTTGGAAACTAATCATGTATGTTTCGCATCTCAGAAAAGTGTCCGGATCCATAATTTTCTTTGGAGTATCCTCCGTTAAGATAATGTAGGGAAATCTAATTTTACCCTATTTCTGAGGATCTATCTTGGATGTTTAATTCACCATACATTGATTATATACCTAACATACATCTATATAATTAATTGCAGCACGTAGATATTTATTCGTGTTGACCTACGAATTTCTCGTATATGAGATCAATGACAGACTCCTATTCAGGTTGTCTATTCTCCAATACGGAGTGAGAGCAATCTATGGAGAACATTGCAAAAATTCGCCTCCTATTTTGATCTCTGTGATTTTCGAAAATCACATCAAATGAATATATTAATTATGATTTTCACTCACCTTGTATTTATAATGAATTCTTGCTATTTAGATAGAATCCATGCATATCTAATAAATACAATAATATCATTGCAGATAAATCATATCTAGAATAATTATCTCTTGATATCTAAAAATAAAGATAATATATCTTGATATCTAATTATATCTTATAATATCTCTTGATATCTAATAATATCAGATAATATCTATCTAGATATTGGAGATGTATTAAAATAATATATTAATCAGAATATAATCCCAGTGGGACTCTACATAGGATGGGCGAAAATAACAGCAGCAACAGGCCTTGATGAGCAAACACAAGGATCAAATGCAAGGAATAAAGATGGATCTAAAATGAATTAATTATCTTATGTTCAGCTCAGAACATAAATTAATTCATAAATATTTATTCATTCCACTAGAGAATAAATGTTGACTTGCCCTTTTATTTTCGAAGTTGAGTCAAACTTACATTTAGACTTATGAATCCCCGTATTTAAGATATAACACGTCCATTTATTATTTATAGCATTCTCACTACTTAAAATAAATTAATCTCTTTAATTCCTTAAGTAGTGCCACTCAACCTTATTATTGTACTTGAGCTAACTCAACCTACATGATTTAGTATAATAAACCTTTTGAACTCCTTAAGGAGAAGTCATCATCCTAAACGGATACGCTGACTCGATATAGGTAACTAGCATGACATATAAGCATTGTCATCATCCAAGATGTGGAGAATCTTGGGTTATCTTATTTAACTCTCACCCATAACAAGTGAACTGATGGTCAGTAACTCATACTCACCTAAAACCTTATCGATGTTTAGATCAATGTAAAGTCACCGAGATCTAGGTTCTTCGCGACGGTCAGATAGAAGAACTCATCTCACTGTGATCCATCAATACGTCAAGATGTACCAGCATAGACAAACAACCAAGTCAAGTCACTTCTTATGTATACTGCAACCTATACCGATAACTCGTCCTCAAGTTGTCTCAGCTGTGATCCTTTTTATATCTCAATAAGCTTAACCAATCATCCTAACTTCTATGATCTTCTACACACTGTATGATCTAACTTTTGTATGAGATAATGTGACAAACATATGCAATCAAGTAAACAATTTAGATATGAGATTGTAATAGTGGTAACAAGAAACATTGTATACAAGCTCAACCATTCTGCTTTCAGTGTACAAATCCAACAATCTTCCATTTATAATAAAGCAAACTTTTTTACTATACAATGTGTCTCCCTACTAGCACTACTAGAAAAAACAGTTTTAACTACGCATAAAATGTGTAGTCTATATGTATATTGAACTGTAGAGAAAAGTGGTGTAGAGAAAGCTAGGCGCACATACACTACGCTTTTTATGTGTAGTCTATACCGACTATAGACTACGCTTATCGCACATACACTACGCTTTTTAAGCGTAGTCTATACCGACTATAGACTACGCTTATCGCACATACACTACGCTTTTTATGTGTAGTCTATACCGACTATAGACTACGCTTAATTTCGCACATACACTACGCTTTTTAAGCGTAGTCTATTAAACTATAGACTACACTTAATTTCTCATACACTACGCGTTTTATGCGTAGTCTATATTGACTATAGACTATACTAATTTTCGCACATACACTACGGTTTTTGGGTAAAAAGCGTAGTCTTAATGCAAATTTACTACGACTTTTTATAAATTACTACGGTTTTTATACCAAATTTTATATTTTATATACTACGCTTTTTCTATTACATCCGTAGTCAATTTAGCATACGACTACGGTTGAACTTTTAAACCGTAGTCAATATATCTTTTGTACTACGGTTGAAAAATTTCAACCGTAGTTAATTTCTTTATTTAAAACCCGTACAATTAATAACGCGCAATCTAATAACAAATGAGATTAAAATATACTTGCTTTCATTACATTCAAAATCACTATACAAAAATATACAATCTGTTTTCATTAATGCTACAAAATTACTATACAAAAATATTGGCTATATCACATAACAAAACAATAAGAACGTATCCCACATATCACAATTCAAAATAATTCAAAAGATCAATAGCTTACAGCTAAAACATCACAATACTATATGTGAAGAAGCATGAGATTGGCCCATTCAACACGAACTTCATCAATGTCCTCTCGAGAGTAAGTCCGATTTTGAAACTATTAACAATTCAAAAATAGAATATTAGCACTCTTTGAGGTAAAAAATGATTATATTAAAGATTTTTTACCCAATAAGAACATAAATGAAATGTTTATCTTACATGTGAACGCTAAGAAATAGAACCACTCTTCATATCTTCTTCAATAATATCTTTCATGATGAACTTTCAATCATCTGGAGGAATTATAATAAGAAGACACACAATAAGGTAAAATAATATAATATTAGACATGGCCATAGTGCAATACAGAGGCATGAACCAAAAAAATTATAGAAGAATGAGATGTTGGTTCAGTCTTTTCGTTAGCTTTTGACTCATAAATTTTGAGAAAATCAAGGTGGTAGCAGTAGTAAGAAATGGTAATTGGAAGTAGACTCGCACATAGCTCTGCCTACACAAAAAGCTGCAATACATACTACAGGGAAGACATTTACTTTCATATAAAGATCTTAACATACATAAATTCACTTTGTATGACTGGAGCACCAAATGAATGAAATCACAAATAACATTTACTTACTTCTTTACCATCAGGATTTCTCATTACAACACCGTCAACTACAGGAGATTTCCTTGCCTCTGCGCATGAGCATATTCAGGCCCATGTATATACCTAAGATTAAACAAGAATAAATATATCGCTCTTAATCAAATAAGATGAAAATATCTATCGAAATTGAAACAAGATCTACACTTAAGGACATCTATGATAGTTTTATTGGTTAGAAGAAAGGCGTGATCTGCATAAGGGGAACAACAACTAAAGGTAATGGCCATAAAGTTCTCAAATATACAAGTTTCATATGAATTCATTCACTGGAAATTTCAAAGCACAAGAACAACCTTAACATATGTTCCCCAGTGGGCATGAATTCCTCATATATATAAGAACCTCCACATCTCACCCTTTTGACCTCTGGATGAAATTCACTCGATCGGTTACCAACCTGCAAAAACCAGTAAAAATGATTTTATCTATAAAGAAACAGGTTTTGACAAAACATTTTCAACGAGGAGGAAAAGAATAATCAAAACAAAAAAAATTATAGAAAGGATGTTGTCCTCACGAACACATTCATAGATTTCTTTGTTAAGAATATAAAGCATCTAAATCAACAATTATCCAAATATCGATAGGAGCAATAATTCTTGAATGACTTCTGGCGTGCCGAGATATACAACAAATGTTTCTATAGAACCTTTTAATTGTACAAGATTGACAATGGATACACTTAACCACTCACAAACAAATAACATTCAAACACAAGTTTGTTCATCATCTCCAGATAACCTGCTGTACTTTTGGGTTTCCATTGTAAAGAGAACTATTAAAACCATAACTAAAAGAGTGCATCACAAAGATTGTAGCCAAACAAGCGGACTATAAGACTACCAAACTTAAAGTGGCAATGAAACCGAGGATTGCTTCCCATGATACGAAGCTTTTCAGATTTTCATAAATTCAAGACAACAGAACAACTAGCGGAGAGTCGCTATACTAGCCTATACACTCAAATCGAACTTTCAACTGTCACTATGATGTCGGAGGTACAATGGAAGAATAGGCGAAAAGAATAAGTATTGTAGAACTTCACTTACATAGAAGCTTTCATGGACCGGGGCTTTCTTGTCACAATAAAGCATGTGTAAATTTAAGTAGCCGATCTTTCATAATGACATGATGACTTTGATTGGAAAATGAAGATGCTACAAAGTTCTAAATAAATGAAATCACACAAATTTCGAGCTCTTACCTTCGAACAACTCTTTCATTCCCCGCAATTTGAACTAGGGTAATATATCATTATCTTGTGGTTATCACCTTCGAAACCAAAATATGATAATTATCATACATTTCTAGGGTAAAAACTAGGAAAAGCACACAGACCAAACAAAGTTATTTATCGGGATGTTGCCGGTCTACTAACAACTTCAGTTCACTATACTTTAGCAAATGAGTTGTATAGATATTTTACCATCAACAGCTTTTCCACAAAAGGCTTCCAGAAACGGTTCCCGTGGACCTCAACAAAATCTTCCTCCTCAATGAAATAATCGAAAACATGTGTCATAGCGATATTAATTTAATTTGGAAGTTTTCTGCAACAATGTTGGAGTTGGTTTGAAATAAATGATATAAAACCCACGTTAATGGCAGGTCTGTTCAACATTGAATAGATCATAGATAAAAATATTTGTCCATCAGTAATGGAAGTTACATTAGTAGGAATATAAGCCGAAATATCTTCCGATTGAGTTTCAACTATTGGCAAAGCAGTCATACTCCCTTCACCTAAACTAGAATTTAATTTAGCATTATATATGTGAAATCAAAATCGGAGAAAGGATTTGGAAAACAAAAAAAGAAAACTTGACAAAAATAAGTGGTTCTGGATTAGTTTGGTTTAGCCTACAAAATAAATAATTAATGTGGACTAAATGAACAAATATTTTTTTGGTTAAAAATGAAGCTAGAATAATGAAACAACATTCAAAAGATAAACTAAAACTAAAGAACATAAATATACGACATAACATGCGATGTCGTGTTCATGGATTGTCAAACTCGTAGTACGTCATTGAAAAAATTAAATGTGTGTGATATTGACATTTATATTTTAATATTGGAAAAGAATTAAGTTCGAATGTGGCAGTAGAAAATTCATCTCAACTATTAAATGCGATTAATTATTATTTTACATGAATTTTTTAGATAACCTCTTTCTTGCGGGTTTAATAGCTGAAATTATGCGTGAGTAATTAGATTCTGGTTCGATTTCTTGGTAAAATCGAACCAGACTAAAAATGCAAACCTCGTAAACTTTCCTTCTGTCATGAAGAAGGCGTTGTTGTCCTAATTCATTTACGAGGAAAGGCACGAGAAATAAAGTGGCAAATTGAATCAAGAGATGTTTACTAAGAGAACTAAAAAGCAAGACTATGAGTTCCAATTTTCAAACTCCAACAAAGGTTACTATTAAAGTGACCACAATATCGTGAATTAAGGCTTCGTGGAAAGATAACGTGATGCCTTTTATAATCGAACCAAATGATCTATCTAGTGGACCCGTAAAATAAATACCGCATATTTAACGACCAAACAACTACCAAAAGTTTTGTACTTAATCGGAGATGAAGAAGCACAATGGAAAAAGTTGAACCTAGTTCAATTCCACCACACCGAGCAGTAGTCATTGGTCGCTATCGATCGAGGTACATGGTTCAATCTACCCTCTTAACCTATTCTTTTATACTATCTATCTACACCAGCCTAAAGAAAATATTAAAGGCCTTGAAACTAAACATATAAGGCCATCTTAGCTGATTTTGTACTAAAAAGATGTATGTTACTTTAGCGGATCGACCACTACTTCCTTTTAAGGACGAGTCAAAGATTGCGCAAGTTATCGACAATGATGAGGACAAGATAGCAAAATGAATATATACAATCAGTACACTACAAAACAGAATGTCTTACACAATGCTTTTGGTTTCTTCTTGTTGTCCAAGGAAATATTCAGTTTCTTGATAATATTGATTTGAACAAGAAATGATGCTAATAGAATATGACTGGGACCAACAGAGCCAAGTACATCAGGTTTTCTTGTTGTGGATAAGGTTCCACTTACAATAACCAAATAGTTTACTACACTAGAAGTAACTGTGCACATAAAATAATGTCTCAAATTCTACTAACCTATCAACCAAATCTTACAATAAAGAAACAATCTAAGAACCCAAGCTCTGCCCAAATACACAGAAGGGGGAAAAAATCCATTGCTGAAATAGGACATCAATTTATAACCAAAGCTTTTTCCGAAATTATACCCACTAGTGCAAATTTTCATTCTTTAGAGCGACAATTTCATGTCGATATCCTGGTTTGGGATCATTGTCAGCCAAAATCATCATATTTACGCCTTCCATTAGCAAAACATTCATGAGATCTTGACAAGTCTCAATGTTGGTGAAAATGGTTAAGCCGTTTGTTACTACGCTTTTTGATATTTTGCCCATCTTGAGCTATATCTTTGCTAGCAATAGGCGATAGCAACTAGTGTAGAGACACCTCAAACTATTATGATAAATGGTCGATCTCCACGGTATGCATAGAATATAACTCATCAATTGGATTGCAAAAGCAACAATCTTGAATTATAAGCGATATGGGTGGACATACATCATCCTCCAAAGGAAGGACATGCTCTATGGGTGAGTCGATGTCGCATTCAATCATTATTCCACCAAATGATCATTGAATTTCAACACTTTGCTTCTCAAAATCACCAATCTTCCATAATTTGTATTTAGGTAGTCTCTCAATGTCATCCTTAGTAGCTCGTTCACCGTAACTCAAACAAGGCGAAAACACACATTATGGCATAAACCGACATCATCAAGTCCCACATAATTCTCTTTGTTGGTTTAAATACAAGTCCTCCCATCGATCTGCGAAGCAACATGTTACGATTACATCACAATTAGCAATGGTATTGAAAGTAACAAAAAGTATAAGATATGTCAACGATAGAAAGTCCTCGCCATGAACTGTTGGTGCTTGATGAACTAAGATAGGTTTGCTTAACAAGATTATGATAATCGCGTTCCTCCTTTGATTGAATTAGTTCAAAGGAATTTAGCAAGGAAAAAATCAATTTGAGTCAATGGACACAGTATACCAAGTATTTATTCATTACATTCGCTTGAATTAGGTGGGACATGAATATGGGCTACATACAGGCTTGCAGCTAGACATCCACCTAAAGAGTGGAAGATATAATATAGCATCGTTGGACATCTAGACAAGCTAAAACTTTATATTTTTCCAACTTTCCTTTTTAATGTGTGATTTTGGATTTTACCAAGGTCGAAGATGGCATTAGCATTCTTGCACATCATAGCGATGGTAAATTATTCTTCCGACTTATTAAGAAACTTGTGGAGTTAGTAACACCATAAAAATCATACAAGATATGAGCAGCAACTCAAGTCAATATGTGGAAAGTTTCTTCGTTTGTTGAACAAGTCCGGTCTAAAATTTATTACGAGAAATAGCAAGATTCGTTTCACATCGGCATGGCATAATTTTCTTGATTGCAACAACTAAAGATACTAGCATGTAACCTACAGGTCGGCAATAGCATATAAGATTGCAACGATACATGGTTGACAAAGACAAACCGCATGCAAGTCGATAACACAAGCCACAACAACACAAATGACAACAAAAACACATCAAAGGCGAAAATGTTATGCAAAGCACGCATGGAAAAAGTTGAGGATACATAAACACAAATGAGAAATAAGCAAAATTGAAATAGCTTGATAGATATACTCGGACAAACCAAGAAAGTCGAGGTGCTTCATTAGTTAGACTTTGGCCACCGAAGAAACCCAAGAGAAACCAATTATCCACCAAATAAATGAGAACATAGTATTTGCGGACTCGGATGTTTAGCAACACCGCCAAGAAAAATATCACCAAGTTAACGTTGTAATCATAAAAATCATTTTATTCAGACAATGAACATAAAAGGCCAATGGAAAGCTTCTCGGATCATGCTCCACGTCGTACTTAGGGAAAACACACGGCTCAAAGATGATATTCACAATCAGACCAAGGTGAAGGGAATCAACTGCTAGAACCAACAAATAATGTAATGAATAAATACTTGGTATACTGGGGCTATTGACTAAAATTAATTCTCTCATTGCTAAAGTCCTTCCAAGTAATTCAAGCGAATGTAATGAATAAATATTTGGTACACCGTGTCCATTGAGTCAAATTGATTCTTTCCTTGCTAAATTATTTTCAACTAATTCAATCAAAGGTGGAATCGTGATTATCAGCACATTGTTAAGCAAACCTATCTTAGTTCATCAAGCACCAACAGTTCCTGGCTGAATATTTACAGTCCAAATTGAAAACAATTCTACAAGATAAAAATCTGAGACCTAATTCACAAATATTCCAATCCCTAATCAAGCAAACTTTAAGAGATTATAATTTTTATAGGCACCAGCATCACCAAATCACAAATTAAGCTCTTGCCAATTTGTCTTGCACATTCTTTCAAATTAGACACTTAATATTAACATACTTAACGCACTAAAAATGAGATCATTGCCTCAAAAAGCAAAAATTATGAGAGTTAATTGCATTAAAGAAATTAGAAGCCTCAAAACATCGATCGCACAAAATAAACTACACCTAGCTTCATCATCACTTTGTCAGTGATCGAGAAATAACCGCCGAATCCACGTCATCACTTCCGGAGCTCGACCGAGTAATTTCGACTTTGCCCTAATTGAGCTCCGTCCCTCACTTCCAAATTCGCTCCAATACCTCTTCTCATACTCCCAAGAAACACACCTTGCATGAAGACCGCACTCAGTAGCGTAACCCATCGTCCGAGCATTAGCGGAGACCGGTGAAACCGCATAACTCTATCAATCAAGAATTAAATACACTTTGAATGATAAGTAAGCGGACGGTAATAATAATTGAGTCTAATTTATATCTTCGCACAAATTTTGTACTTATCGAATGAATTCCAACATCCGGAAGCGGACCACAATTCTGATGAGATGGCAATTATAATTGGCCTCTCGATGTTGAATTAAATCACTCGAAAGTGAAGAAGACAAAAGCGTGAAAAGCGAAAAGCATACCACAATTCGTAATTATTCTTAATTAAAATTTAAAAATAAACACCACCAACCATGCCACAATTATAGAGCTTGACGACGCCAATACATCATTGTTGCGATCGGCATGTTACTGAGACGGAGATGGAAGTCGGCCACGAGAAAGCTTAGAGGAGAGGAGAGGGCGATGAGAAAGCAGTGACGTGAGGAGAGGAGGAAGGAGAACAAAAGCTGAAATGCCCTAACTTCTTTAATTGTTGAAACTTAAAATTTGTAATTTTTTAAATTTATGCACATAGACTACGCTTTTTTTTTGTATAACTGTAGTGTATTATGTGTAAAAAACACGCACATACACTACGCTTTTGTTAAGCGTAGTCAATACTTCATAGAGACTACGCATAATAAGATAGCGTAGTCTATATTTCAAAAAAATTCGCACATAGACTACGGTTTTGATAAAAAAGCGTAGTCTATACCTATAGACTACGTTTTTTAAGAAAAAGCGTAGTCTATGAAGTGTAGAGAAAATGTATATTTGTAGTAGTGTAGCTATTAAAAACAACACCATCAATTTGCTTTTCCCACTTCTACAAAAGTTTTCTTTCTAAGTGGGGGCCATATTTCGCAATCTAAGTCCTCGAACATACCCGTCGTAGACATTTGCGACAAGCTCTTCGTGAATGGGTCAGCTAGGTTGTCCGTTGTACCAATCTTCTCTATAAGCACGTCACCTCGTGTAGGGAAAACTAGGTTTAGCCCCGGCCCGAGGATCTATCTTGGATATTTAATTCACCATACATTGATTATATTCCTAGCATGCGTCTATTTAATTAATTGCAACACGTAGGGGTTTTCTCGTGTTTATCTTTGAATCTGTCGGGGATGAACGGATCGATCGGATCGAGACTCGTGCTTTGATCTTCTGGACTGTATCCCGGTTGCCCAATCTCCAACGTCGAATGAGGATGATCTATGGAGAATACTACAAGAAATCACCCTCAAACCCTAGCTAATTTTCGAGAATCTCACTATGGAGGTGGACGAAAATTATGCTCTCAAATTTGTGGATTAACCTTGAATCTATCTCTTACCTTATATTTATAATGCACTACCATAATCCCATATGGAAAGGATTATTACCATAATCCTATATGGAAAGGATTATTACCATAATCCTATATGGAAAGGATCTATGCATATCCCATAAATATAATAATATCCTTATAGGATAAAGAGAATCAAATCCTTTCCTTATAGGTTGAGGCGCGATTTCATCGATGATTACGGGCTGGATGGGCCACCAGGATCAAATGCAAGGAATAAAGATGAGCCTCAAATAAATTAATTATCTTTGTTCAACCCGAACATAAATTAATTTATAAACATTAATTCATGCCACTAGAGAATAAATCTTGACTTACCCTTTATTACAGAAGTTGAGTCGGGCTTGCACTTAGACATAACGAATCCCGTATTTAAGATATCGAGCGTCCATTAATTATTTATAGCATTACATTGCTTAAAATAATTAATATCTTTAATTCCTTAAGTAGTACCACTAACCTTATTATTGTACTTGAGCTAACTCAACTGCGGGGTTTAGTACAATAAACCTTTGAGCTCCTTAAGGATGTCATCATCCTAGCGGATACGGTGACTCGATGAGATAACTAGCATGACATACAAGCACCGCCACCACCCAAGACACGGAGAATATTGTGTTAGAACATATAACCTCACCCATAACAAGTCAAAGTGATGGTCAAGAACTCATACTCACTTAATACCTTATCGAGATTTAGATCATCGTAAGTCACCAAGATCTAGGTTCTTCACTACTGATCGGATAGAAGAACTCATCTCACCGTGATCCTTGATACGTCGAGAGATGTACCGCATAGACAAGCAACCAAGTCAAGTCACTTCTTATCTATACATGAGCTTATATCGACAACTCATCCTCAAGTTGTCTCACCAGTGAAACTTTTATATCTCATTAAGCTTGACCAATCATACGGACTTACGTGATCTTCACACCTGTATGATCTAACTTATATATGAGATAAGGGGACACGGATATATGCAATCAAGTATACAATTCAGATAGGAGATTGTAATAGTGGTAACGAGAAACATTGTATACAAGCTCAACCAAAACGCTTTCGATTATACAAATCAACAATCTCCCACTTATACTAAAGCAAACTTTTAGTATACAATGTGTCTCTCTACTAGCTATTACAAACAAAACCATCACTTTGCTTCTCCCACTTATACAAAGTTTCCTTTCTAAGTGGGTGCCATCAGCATAATCGAAGTCCTCTAACGTGTCCGTCGTAGACTTTTTGGCGAGCTCTTCGTGAATGGATCCGCTAGGTTATCCGTCGTATCAATCTTCTCAATCAGCACGTCACCTCGTCTAACGATTTCTCGTATGACATGGTACTTTCTCTCTGTGTTTGGTCGCCTTATGGGTCCGTGGTTCCTTCGAGTTTGCCACATCGCACCGAGTTATCACAATGAAACTATGATACTCTTGGGCAAACCAGTACCACATCGAGATCCATGAGGTAGTTCTTGAACCATACTGACTCTTTAGAAGCCTGCAGGCGGCTACATATTCGCTTCCATGGTAGAGTCCGCAATGCATCGCCGCTTTCCACTCCGCCAGATCGGCTCCACCTTCCAAGGTAAACACATAGCCCGGGTAGACCTTTTCTCATCACGTTAAGCTTGGAAATCCGAGTGCAGATAACCCAAAGGCATTAGACTATCTGCATGGTAAACCAGCCTATAATCTCGAGTCCTTTTCGGTACTTGAGTATATGCTTTTTGCAGTCGAATGAGCTTGTCGAGGTTAGATCGATATCTAGCTACTATGCTGTCGCATAGCGTATATCGGGCCTCGTGCTTAGCATTGCGTACATGAGACTTCCTACGGTGCGCGTAAGGAACTTGTCTCATTTCTCTATCTCCTTTGCGGTCATAGGTATTGCGTCTTAGATAAAGGAACGCCATGTCCGAAAGGTAGCAATCCTTTCTTGGCGGTCCGCATACTAAAACGAGTAATCACGGATCAATGTAAGGCGCTGAGATAAGCTCAACATTTTCTTCTTGCGATCTCGGTGAAACCTTGATCCCAAGAATGTACGCTGCATCTCCTAAGTCTTTCATTTGAAACGATCGGATAACCAACTCTTTCGCTCGATAATGACTTCACGTTGTTGCCAACTAGAAGAATGTCATCTACATAAAGTGCAAGAAATACCACATCACCGTTAACATCTAACCGATACACACAACTCGCTAGGAAGCGGGTAAATCCATGGGACTTTACCACCTCGTCAAAGCGTAAGTTCCATGATCGGAGGCACGCTTAAGTCCATAAATGGACTTCTTAAGCTTCCATACTAGATGCTCTTCACCCTTTACCACATAACCTTCGGGTTCTTGCATATAGATGTCCCTACCTTCCTCAGGTAACCGTTTAGAAAACGGTTTTAACATCTATTTGCCAAACCTCTAGGTTCAAGTGGGTTGCTATGGACGTAACAATTCGATGGACTTGAGCATTGCTACGGTGAAAAGGTCTCATCGAAATCGATGCCCTCAATAAAGTGTACCCTTTTGCCACAAGCACGGCTTTAAAAGCGAAACCTCTCCATCGGAATCTCTTCCTTTGTATATCCACTTACTACCTATGGCTTCCTTGCCATCCGGTAGAGGTATCTTTCATATACATCCATAGTCATTATGGACTCCATTTCTAAGTCCATAGCGGTGTGCCATGATTTTGCATCAATGTCTTGTATCGCCTCAGTATGTCCATGGGTCGATTATTGCTGCTCGTTTCACGGGATTAAATCCAAGATTCTCCCACGAACATAAATCGCTCGGGTTGACGAACAACCCTCCCACTCTGACGAGGTTCTCACAGCACTATGGCAACGGTGGGTGCAAAAACTTGTGGTTCTCATCTTGCACATCATTGGGGTAGGTACCACTTGCGGTCAGTATCTCGGTGGAACTCGATCCACTTCAATTTCTTGAAGTATCGGTGTCGATCCTCCCACTAGACTCGACATCTCGTACCTTTGGCCTGTCGGTGGTGGAATACGATCATCTTCTAATTCTTGAAGAATGATTTCAACTTTGGATTTATGATTTTCATGTAGTCCTCTTTTAAGAATCGAGCATTAGTGCTAATAATGACCTTCGATCCTTGGGACTATAGAATAAACCACCTTCGTTCCTCTAGGATAGCCAATAAATAGCCTTGCGTCGGATCTAGCCTCCAACTTGTCGGCCTTCTTATTCAAAGACGCGTGTGTTGGATGCCCATATCCTTATGTGGCTTAAACCGGGCTTCGCCCAAACCACAACCCGAAGGGGTCTTTTCGACTGACTTGGATGGTACTAGATTCAGCAAGTATGCCGCCGTTTCTAAGGCATACCCCCAGAACGAAATAGGCAATGTAGCATAACTCATCATAAATCTAACCATTTCCAAAAGAGTCCTATTTCTTCGCTCGACACACCATTTCTTGTGGTGTGCCGGTGAAGTCTTGTTGGGATGTAATCCCACACTTCACTAGATAGTCCATAAACTTCGTTCTTGAGGTATTCGCCACCGCGATCGGACATGATGACTTGATACTCTTACCTAGCTTCGTCTCCACTTCCGCCTTAAACTCTTTGAATTTCTCAAAGCATTCGGACTTGCGGTGAAGCGGTATACGTATCCGTACACTCGAGTAATCGCCAATGAAAGTGACAAAATACTCATACCCTCCATGAGCTTGTGTGGACATCGGTCCACACGGTCGAAATGGACTAACTCCAACATTTCTTTGGCTCTATAACCCTTCGCTTTGAAAGGTGCGGTCGACATCTTACCTTTTATACAGATTCGCAGACCGGGAACGGAGTAACCGTGAGATTACCCAACGCTCCATTCTTAGCCAGTCTTTGGATCCTATTTAGATTGATGTGACCTAATCTAAGATGCCAGAGAAAAGTGGTGTCATCTTCTGAAGAAAACTTTCTCTTTTTAGGGTTTGTAGAAGATCTGACATAGTTATAGGTATTATGTTTTGCGAAATAGTATAAAGAGAATTATATAACGTGCAACACGTATAACTTCATCATTTCTTATGATAGAAACACCACTATCAAAAATAACGAATATCCATGAGTAAATAATTTGAAAGCAGAAACAAGGTTCCGCCGAAAATCCGGCACATATAAAGCGTCTTTCAAAACTAAAGCTGTTGTCCCAAAACATAAAGAACATCTCCAACCGCAATGACCTCGACTTTCGCGCGTTGCCCATGGAATCGTTATCTCGCCATCACTCGGCTCCTTGTCCGCAGGAACCCCTCAGGTGTAACAAACATGGTCGATCGCACCAGTATCTACTACCCAAGAATGGGTAGAACAAGTCGCTAGACATGTTTACATTACTAAAGCAAATGGCGTACTTGAGCATGAGCTTGGGGCACTTAGCCTTCCAATGCCCGGTCTCACCGCACTTGAAGCACTTGCCCTTCTCCTTTGGCTTTTTCAAATCGCTGGTAGAGCCCTTTGTATTACTCTCACTCTTTTCTTTAGCCTAGCATCCCTTGAATTCCACTTTCCTTTTCATCTTCGATAAAGCGTTGGTTTTCTTTGAGGTGCGTGCTAAAGATCCGCACCTTTACCCATTTCGTTCTTGGTTACTAGATCCTCTTGCAATGAATCTAGAGTATAACTTATCATAAAGGACTGTTCTATAACGGAAGTCATCAAAAGATTTGGGCAAAGTGTTGAGGATCATATCGATTCGACTACGTCATCAATATATCCTCCAACCAACTCGAGCTCTCCAAGAGATTGATCATTTGCTCTACATGGTCATGCACCAAATCACTTTCCTTCATTGAACTTGACATTATAGATTTTGTCAAATTATGACAAGCGATTACGTCCGACTACTCATACGATTTCATAAGATTTAGCCATATCGTGGCTGCATCTTCCATCTCTTGATCTTTGGAGTCTGCAGGACTCGCACATGGTGACCAAAAGAAGGCATTTTGCCATTCTATTTGATTTGTCCCATTTCTCGTGCTCCTGCGCTCCTCATCGATGATAAATCGTCTAGAGGCTTGGGACGGGGTGTGGTGAGTACAAATAAATTATCTTCGGCAGTAAGAACATTCTCAATGTTTCATTTCCACTCGATAAAATTTGGACCGGATAACGGATTTTGTGCGAGCATATTGATAATCGATTGTAAGAGACATATCTGAAACGATAATGAAAAACACATAAGCATACGATCGCACATAATTACGTCACAATAATATTGTAACCTTTTGATATAACAATATTAATTGAAACCTCCAATCGCCCAAGGAATCCCACATGCAAGCCACGCGTGTGGACGTTTACACATGAACCCCTCGACCAGACTAAAATATACCTTTTAGTCGTTTAATTTCAATCCATGTCAACTTAACCTTATGACAAATGAAATTAACGATTGGACCTTACTGCACCACATCACTATCGCAAGAAGGGACTTGGCGGGAAGTTGTACTCGAGGTGATGTCTAAGCAATGACCACATTTTAACAATGAAAATGAATTCTTAGAATTGGCATACTCACTAGGACCATACCGCTTCAAATCCAAATTCTTTGTTATCTCATTTTAAATCTATCTCTAGAGAACTTATGAAAATCGCACATACAAGCCACAGCGTGTGGGCGTTTACATGAAACTCCCACTTCCCAATAGATTTAAAGGTTTTATTTAGAAATCTCGTCTAACAAACTTATGATAAGCAGGCAAGCAAGCCACGCGTGTGGGCGTTTACTCACGATCGTATCACTTTGTTTAGAGATCAAAAGTGGAGGTCTTGACATTTTAATTTGAAAAATTAATTTGTCGGGTTGTTTGCTAAGTCATTTTGTTCAAAAGGTTTGTCCATGCGAGATCACGTAATCTAGCATGCTTTTCTATAGAACTCAACATATAAAACATGCTCGCAGTAATTCTAAAATATGCTTGAAAACGCGATAAACCTAACATGCTAACTATGCGCACTTAAACGTAAAACACTTAAGGTTTGTCAACGTAATTTAAACATACATAGCATACTCTTGCATGATTTAAACATCCACGACATGCAATGAGCGATAAAAATAAAATAAAGCGTTCATCATGGCCACACGTGGAACTCGCACTTTCTTGCCTAATCTATTACATAGAATAGCAAAGTCTGATTTAAACTTGACGGGCCTCGCGTGCGGGCACGAGACCGATTCGTCAAAACCGGATTCGTGCGGAATAATGGAGCGGGCGAACCGGTCAAAAATCGGATCCGGGGTGAAAAGCGGGTCGGGGCGAACCGGGTCGGGTCGACCTGAACAAGCGGGCGGGCCGCTCGCTGAGGCACGACCCGTGCGCGCCGAGCTTTCTTGCCGCCGCCTCCTCGTTCGCGAAGCGACCCGCCGCCCGCCTGCCGAGAAGATGCCGCCGAGCCGCCGAGCCCCCGCCGAGTGCCACCGGGGTGTGCGCTTCTGTTGGGCGCCCACGCTTGCAATACGTGCGCCGCCGCCGAGCCGCATCGCCGAGCACCGCCGCCCCGCCGAGACGAGCCGTGCCGCCGTCGAAGCGCCGCCGGGCTTCGCACGAAAACGACGCCCCACGCCGCGGTGCCGACGAGACGCGCTTTGAGGTTCCCACGCCGCGTCTCGCGCCGAGGCTACCGAGCACCGCCGAGGCCTCGTGCGTGATTCGCGGGCCTCGCGTCACCCGCTACCGCCGAGGCGCGTTGAGGTTTCCCGTACGGTATTTGCCGAGCACCGCCGAGGCTCCCGCGTGAAAGTCGCGCGCCCCACGTCGCCTGTCGCGCATGCCGCGCCCTATCCGCCGATCTTTGCCGAGAACGCGCACACGGTGCGAGTCTTGCCGTGCGTCGGTTTCTCCCGTAAGTCTTCATCGTCTCGTTCTTCGTGCTTTCGTCTTCGTTCTTCTTTACGGATAAGATTTACGTAAAATAAATCTAATCTAACCACGGATTTTCTCGTGGTGAAAACAAAACCCAACAAAACAAAGCGAGCCACGATGAGCGATGGGTCCAACAATTAATTAGCGCGCGTAATAATCAAACGTGAATTAATCCAACAGAGCGAATCTTGATCCTGGGCTCGATACCAATGTTGGGAAAAACTATGTTTAGCCCTCTCCCGAGGATCTATCTTGGATATTTAATTCACCATACATTGATTATATTCCTAGCATGCGTCTATATAATTAATTGCAACACGTAGGGTTTTCTCGTGTTTACCTTTGAATCTGCTTGGGATGAATGGATCGATCGGATCGAGACTTGTGCTTTGATCTTCCGGGTCGTATCCCGGTTGCCCAATCTCCAACGCCGAGTGAGGACGATCTATGGAGAATACTACAATCACCCTCAAACCCTAGCTAATTTTTCGAGAATCTCACTATGGAGGTGGACGAAAATTATGCTCTCAAATTGAGGATTAACCTTGAATCTATCTCTTACCTTATATTTATAATGCACTACCATAATCCCATATGGAAAGGATTATTACCATAATCCTATATGGAAAGGATCTATGCATATCCCATAAATATAATAATATCCTTATAGGATAAAGAGAATCAAATCCTTTCCTCACGTGGTTGAGGGCCCGATTTCATCAAGAAGTTACGGCCCGGACGGGCCAACCAGGATCAAATGCAAGGAATAAAGATGAGCCTCAAATAAATTAATTATCTTATGTTCACCCGAACATAAATTAATTTATAAACATTTATTCATGCCACTAGAGAATAAATGTCGACTTACCCTTTATTGCCGGAAGTTGAGTCGGCTTGCACTTGACATAACGAATCCCGTATTTAAGATATCGAACGTCCATTAATTATTTATAGCATTCGATCGCTTAAAATAATTAATATCTTTAATTCCTTAAGTAGTACCACTCAACCTTATTATTGTACTTGAGCTAACTCAACTGCGGGGTTTAGTACAATAAACCTTTGAGCTCCTTAAGGGACGCCATCATCCTAAACGGATACGGTGACTGACATGAGATAACTAGCATGACATACAAGCACCGCCACCACCCAAGATGCGGAGAACATTGGGTTAGAACATATAACCTCACCCATAACAAGTCAAAATGATGGTCAAGAACTCATACTCACCTAATACCTTATCGAGATTTAGATCATCGTGAAGTCACCGAGATCTGGGTTCTTCACTATGGTCGATAGAAGAACTCATCTCACTGTGATCCTTCAATACGTCGAGACGCACCGGCATAGACAAGCAACCAAGTCAAGTCACTTCTTATCTATACCTGCTGACTACCGACAACTCGTCCTCAAGTCGTCTCGGTTGTGAAACTTTTTATATCTCATTAAGCTTGACCAATCATACGGACTTCGTGATCTTCACACAATCGTATGATCTAACTTATATATGAGATAATGGGACACGATATATGCAATCAAGTATACAATTCGAGATAGGAGCTTGTAATAGTGGTAACAGGAAACATTGTATACAAGCTCAACCAAAACTGCTTTCAGTATACAAATCCAACACCTCGTCGTATAATTTATTGAGATCCCACGAGAAAAATATTGAGCTTATCTCAGGCGTCTTACATTGATAATGTAATTACTCGTTTTAGCATGCAAACCGCCAAGAAGGGATTGCTGCACCTCAGACATGTTGGTCCTTTATCTAAGGAGCAGTCCCCGAAGACTGTAAAGGAGATAGAGGAAATGAGACACGTTCCCTATGCTTCCACAGTAAGAAGTCTCATGTATGCAATGCTGTGTACGAGGCTTGATATTTTTTATGCGGTAGGCATAGTAGAAAGATACCAGTCTAATCCTGGACAAGCTCATTGGACTGCGGTAAATCATATACTCAAGTACCTGAAAATGACTCGAGATTATAGGCTAGTTTACCAGGCAGATAGTCTAATGCCTTTGGGTTATTCAGACTCGGATTTCCAAGCTGACCGTGATGAGAAGAAGTCTACCTCAGGCTATATGTTTACTTTGGGAGGTGGAGCCGTATCTTGGCGGAGTGCAAAGCAGCGATGCATTGCAGACTCTACCATGGAAGTCGAATATGTTGTCGTATCAGAGGCTGCTACGGAGGCGGTATGGTTCAAGAACTACCTCATGGATCTAGATGTGGTATCTCATTTTCCCAAGAGTATCATAGTGTTTTGTGATAACTCTGGTGTCGTAGCAAACTCGAAGGAACCACGGACTCACAAGAGACAAAACACATAGAGAGAAAGTACCATATTATACGAGAAATCGTACGACGAGATGACATGCTTATAGAGAAGATTGGTACTGCAGACAACCTAGCTGACCCATTCATGAAGAGTTTGCCGAAAAAAGTCCACGACGAGCATGTTCGAGGACTTAGATTGGACAAGATGGCTCCATTTAGAAAGGAAACTTCTGTAGAAGTGGGAGAAGAAAAGTGTTGGTGTTGTTTGTAATAGCTAGTAGGGAGACACATTGTATACTAAAAGTTTGCTTTAGTATAAGTGGGATATTATTAGATTTGTATACTATGTTTCCTGCTACCACTATTACAATCTCCTATCTGAATTGTTTACTTGATTGCATATGTTTTTCCATTATCTCATATAAAAGTTAGATCATACAGTGTGTAGAAGATCATAGAAGTGTGTATGATTGGTTAAGCTAGTTAAGATATAAAAAAGATCCCAGCTGAGACAACTTGAGGACGATTTATCGATATAGGCTGCAGTTTAGATAAGAAGATAACCTAAGATTCTTTGTTTCTTAGGTGGTGGCAGTGCTTGTATGTCATGCTAGTTACTTGTATCGAGTCACCGTATCCATTTAGAATGATGATGTCCCCTTAAGGAGTTCAAAAAGTTTATTGTACTAAATCCTGCAGGTTTAAGTTAGCTCAAATACAATAATAAGGTTGAGTAGTACTACTTAAGGAATTAAAGAGATTAATTATTTTAAGCAGTCAGAGTGCTATAAAATAATTAATGGACGTGCGATATCTTAAATAAGGGGATTCGTAAGTCTAAGTGCAAGCCCTACTAAACTTCGATAATAAAGGGATAAGTCAGCATTTGTTCTCAAGTGAAATGAATAAATATTTATGAATTAATTTATATTCTGGGCTGAACATAAGTTAATTAATTTATTTTAGACCCATCTTTATTAATTGCATTTGATCCATGGGCTGGCCCATCAAGGCCTGTTGCTGTTGTAAATTTCACCCAATCCTATGTAGAGTCTAGTTGGACTCTGTTCTGATTTATGTATTATTTTAATATATCTCCAATATCTACATAGATATTATCTTATACTATTAAATATCAAGAGATATTATCTGATATTATTAGATATCAAGAGATATTATTGCATCTATTAGATATGCAAGGATCATATCTAATAGGATTCTAGGAATGCATTATAAATACAAGGTGAGAGAAAATCAGAAGGAATATTATTCATTTGTTTGAGATTTTCGAAAATCTCATAGAGACAAGTAGGAGGCAAAATTTTGCAGCATTCATTATAAATTGCTCTCACTCAGAATTGGTGAATGAGCATCCAGGATACAGTCCAGAAGATCAAAGCTGGAGTTTACCATTGATCTCATATTCCAGAAATTCACAGGTAAACATGAGTAAACACTTATGTATTGCAATTATTTATGAGCACGATTTGATTGGGTATGCACGTCCAAACTGATTTCTAGTAATTCTTATCGATGCGTGACTTGACTTGATAATTATTGATGATTGATCTAGCCGTGGGGCATGTTAAAGTAAATTATGATGAAGTGATATGTATGGTTGATTGTCGTTGCTATTTATATGGTCCCCTTGCTTGTCTTATCTCGGAAAAAAAGGTTATGACAAAAAAATTTGTTATAAAATAAAACAAAAATGAAAGAGTTGGAATAAGTTGTTGATGGATTGAATAAGTGAGGTTAAGGTTGGAATAAGGGGCTCTACTCCTCTCGCTCCATGTTGTTTCTCGAATGGAAACTCAAAAGTGATGAGTATGGAAAACCACATTAGGATACTCGGATTTACAACTCGAAGATTTGACTTAATGAATATTGTCCTATAATCCTCATTGAGTCGTCACATCTGGTATTGGAAGTTGTGTGTTATGTTGAAAATGAGATGTGTTATGCAAGGATCTATATGAGTTAGCTATTTGATTATTAAATGCATATAGATCATATTTATGATTTGCTTGGATTAAGCTGCATGCTCGATCAATTTTTAATTCATTACCATGCTAAAAAGTGTATCGGTTTAGAAATTCTAGAAAGACGTGATGTCGTGGTATGATTCATTTGAATGTTTATTTTCTCGTGTCGTGGTGATAAGGTTTGCTTGAGGACTAGCAAAGGGTTAAGTGTGGAGGAGTTGTTTAGTATGATTTTATGCTTATTCTTGGTATTCTTTTGCATGTCGTTTTCAGTAGTTTGTCCTATTTATGCCGTTGGTTTGATTAATATTTATTGATTCAGACTTATTTGGTTTGTTTCGATATTTTATAGAAAATGACGTTAAAAGGATGAAATGGATATGATAAGGATGGATGTGAAAAGTTTACAATATTAAAGATAATCTCGATAGGAGTACATAGGTGCAAACAGATCGTAATTCGGAGTTCGGATGAGAAAGAACAGAGCAAAACAGCGAAGTCGCGCACGCGCGTGCACGAGCGCATCCGGTGCTTCACGACGTCTGGCGCTGGCCCACCCCAGCACGTGAACAGCATGCGTTCAGCCTCAACGCTGCCTTCCAGCATGCGTTCAGCTCCTCACCCGACGCCCCACGCCCCCACGCGATGCTGCCACTCAGCGCGCACGCTGTCGAGTCCATCCGGCGCTCGCCTAATCCCTTCCTCATCGCAGCGCCTGCTGGGCGTCCAGCAGGTGCCCCACGCCACCGTGGATGCTGCCACTCAGCGCCACACTGCACGCATGCTGCCGAGTCCATCCGGCGCTCGCCCAATCCCTTCCTCATCGCAGCATCCGCTGGGCGTCCAGCCAGCGCCCCACCAGCCCCAGCGCTCGCCCCAGCGCGCGTTCCAGCAAGTCATCCGACGCTGGGCATCACCTAGCGCATGCTCCATGTCAGCGCTCCATCACCTCCTCGCACAACACGACGTCTCGCCACGCTTTACGCCCAGTACCTCATCCACCGTTCGGCTCTGCATCCAGCATATCTCGCTGTGCGTCTGGCGTTTGGTGTCCGTCCGATGCTGGGCTCATCTCACTGTTCATTCCAAATGGCCCTCGCGTCCGGCACCTCGTCCCGTCCGACGCTGGGTGCTATTTTTTGAGCCCAAATCCAGCGTGTTTTCCTGGGCTTTTCAGGGCTTTATTTAAAGGATGCTCGCCTCTTTTCGAACACATCTTACATTCTCACGCACGATTTATTTCCTTTTCTTTTCTTTTCCTTTTCCTTTTCATTTAATTATTGTGCATTTGGATTAACAATTGGATTGTGCGATTCCGGATTTTTGGAAGACGAATTTATCTATAGATGGTTTGTAAGTTTTTCTCATTTCATTATGTCTATGTAATTGATATGGGGATAATTTCTATTATGAGATGAATTATCGATTTGTTGATAAATAAATGTTGGATTGTTCTTGTCTTGAATCGTGATTAATTTATGTTGATGATTTACAATTTTCTTATGCATATAAATTATTTATTTCATGATCTTCATACATGGTATTCGAAAGAATAGTGTAGGTTTATTATGTGCTTGATAGGATATGGCCCAACTGCCAGGCCCAAGCATCAGGCCCAATACATGTAAAGCTGACATCGAGCTCGGCCTGGACAAGTTCGGCCCAAGAAGACCCCTAAAACCCGTGGGAGCGAAGGCTCGGCCATATCTAAAGAATACTAATTCGAGAAGGGATAGGATTAAGATCCTATCCAGATCTCGAATCTAGTTAGAAGACCTCGGATTTAAGATCTAGGTCAAAGTAATTGTGTATAAATAGAGGCTAGATTAGGCGAAATAGGGCATCCACACTCTTTGTAATCTTCTTACACATTCAATACACGAATACTCTCTTTGCCCGTGGACGTAGATCTAATTCAAAGATCGAACCACGTAAATCCTTGTGTTCTTCTCGCATTTATTTCCCGACGAAATTAAGATCGATCATCGGGCGCGTCTGTGGGGCGAAAATTTTGTGTTTTCGATCAACTTTCATTTACAGGGAATTAATCACGACGATGTATACCAGAAGTCACACATCCAGAGTCGCCGCCGGCAACAACAGCAACAACGGCGGTCGAACACGCCGAGCTCAGCTTGGAAAAAGCCCGGTCCTGGAATCGACCCCCGAAGGGCATGTCCACAGCCTTGACGAACAAGGGAATCCCATCCTGCATGAGGAAGCAGGATACCGAAGCGAAGGAGATCGCAGCAACAACCAAGGAGAACCTCCAGCTCCTCAGATAAACCTTGACGACGCCGTCAAGGGTTTTCTCGAGAAAAACAAGGAGAGTTTCCTTCAATACCTCGGACAAGCACAAGGTCGACCACATCCCGAAGAAAGGAACGCCGAAGCCTCGTCTAAACACGAGGCACCGCGACGAGGTGGATCCCCAGCATCCAAATCATGGGTGCTAAAACCTCCGCACAAGTCGGGGCCCAAACCGACCGCAGGAGGGACGAACAGCAGGAAAGGACATCACGACCGCCCGCGAGGCCAGCCCTTACTACCAAAAGGAGTTCGATCGACGAACCTCCTCACTCTCCGTAGGGCGGTTTGGCGGTGCGGAGGATAGTCACCCGTTCTCAAGCGAAATACTCGACACCCTCTCCCGGACAAATATCGGTGTCGAGCATCACCCCTATGAGACGAGAGGGACCCGCAGAACTTTCTCTCGCCCGGTACAATATGATCAACCAGCGCCTCGGCACAATTCATGTGCAAGCTCTTCCGAATTACTAGTCGACAACGCCCACGGTGGTTCGACGATCTTCCTCCCGGGAGCATTGGTTCCTACCGCGACGATGAAGGCCTTCCTCGAAGGTTCTTCCGAGAGGCCGAGTCAAAATGACTTGACACGTCTCCTCACTTTGAGGCGAGATCAAAACGAGTCCATCGAACTTTATGACCGGTGTTCAATAAAGAAAGCACGAAGGTCATGACGTAAACGACCTCCTCATCATCTTAGCCTTTCAAAACGGCATCGGCCGGGGCCTTATATAAAGAGATAGTCAATCACGAACCCCATCGCCACGGAGCTATGGCGATAGCCGATCGGTTCGCCAAGGCGGGCGAGGCCGATAGAATGAAGCGAGGCGAGAAAAAGGCGGATCCTCTAAAAAGGAAGAAGAAGGGCGAGGAGATCGTAGCCAAGGCCGACGGCGCCTTGGAAAGAATCGCCGCCCATAGAGTCCGGGCTGGACCGCAAACACCTCTCGAACGACCTCGGTACACTCCTTTGGCGAAGCGAGGGCGTAAATCTCTGAACTCCACATGGATAAGTTCGAGAAACCTCGACCAATGACGGGGGGTCAAACACCGAACAAAGGACAATCTTCGCTCCTTCCATGAAGATTACGGGCACGACACAGGAGTGCCGAGACCTCATGGAGGATATCGAGTGTTAGTACAGACGGGGTCTGAGAAAATATAAAGGTCATGACCGACGAGCTGGGCGATGACGAGGCCCTCAGCGAAGCGAGAAAGGAGGAAGCGAGCAAGAAGGAATTGTGCCCCAATAAGAAGGCAGCGTGGTGAAGATGAAGAAGGAGACGACGAACCGCAATATGACGGAGTCATCTCCACCATTACGGGCTTCCCCGCTGGAGTCACAAAGTCCTCCTCAAAGCCGAAGCCCAAGTCCACATACCGTGAACCGGTCAATAAGAGGCTCGGAAGGACGGCGATCACCTTCTCAGAAGATGACCCGTACTGCGATAGTGCCCGCGGGATGTGTTGGTAATCTAAGCGATGGTCGCAAACAAGTTGGTGAAGCGTATATACATCGGCGGTGGCGCGATCGGTAAGCATCCTTTTGGGAATGCTTCGATAAGTTAGGAGTAGAGGCGGCGCCTCGTGAAGCACCACTGCCACTCGAAGCTTCGTTCAGAGAGAAACACGTCCGGAAGGGATAATCGAGCTACATCACGGTGGGAAAGCTCGACAAGCTCCACCAGGTGGTACATTTCTTAAGTAGTGAAGGCCTACTCGCAGTATAACATCATCTTGGGGCGAGATTGGCTGAATCTTTGTAAGGCGGTATGCTCAACATACCACTGACGATGAAGATCCCACAAAGGGGTGTAGCCGTGATCAGGGGATCGAAGCGAGGCCAAGGAATGCTTACAAGTCGCCCTACGGTGCGGGGCTCCAACCCAAGCACCTACGGGCATAGCAACTAAAGAAACTTGAGGGAGTTGGAAGTAAAGAGACAACGCCTATCTCTGGCAGCCCGGTGGAAGAGGTCACGCTATCTGAGCGAGCCACTCAAGGTCGTCAAGATTGGCTTTACCGAGGCATCTGAATTGAGAGAGCAGGTTATCCGACTCACGGGGAATTCGAGGCGCGTATTTGCTTGGTCGCCCTCGACATGACCGGGGTCTCCCGGTATCATCACCATAAGCTTAACATCGACCGAGCACAAAACCGGTTCGGCGGAAGCAGCAATTTTGCAGCGAGCGGAACCAAGTCATCCATGGCGAGGTAAATCAATTACTAAAAGCTTGCATATTGTTGAAGTTAAATATCCGACATGGATAGCCAACCCGGTGATGGTGAAGAAAGGAGGAGGGATGGCGAATGTGCATTGACTTCTTGACCTCAATAAACATTGCCCAAAGTTGTTATCCCTTCCAACATCGATAAGAAGGTCGGCGCATTGGTGGGTTTGAAGTCTTCGATTTCTGGACCTATATAAAGGGTATCATCAAGTCTTGATGGATGGCGAAGATGCGGCCAGACGAACCTTCATTACGACTCTTGGTCTTCGCATACGGGAAAATGCCATTCGGACTTAAGAATGCGGGAGCTACCTATCAAAGAATGGTAGACAAAATATTCTAGCCATACATAGGTCGGAATGTAGAGGTGTACGTCGACGACATCGTAGTAAAAAGCATGGAGGAAGCCGCATGTGTCGCCGACCTCCGGATCGTCCTCGACTTATTACGAAAAGTCAACCTCAAACTGAACCCCCAGAAATGCACGTTTGCGGTTCGGTCCGAGGAAAATTCTTAGGATCTTTGGGTTTCACGAGAAGGTTAAAAGCCAACCCGTCAAGGTTTAAACCATTCTAGAAATGAAGATGCGAAGACCATTCACGGCGTACACAAATTGACCGTGTACATAGCCTCACTAAGCCGCTTTCTTTCAAAGGCCGCGGACAAGCAGCTACCCTTCTTCAAGGTACTCAAAAAGGCTCCGGAGTTCTCCTGGAATGATACACATCAATTGAACTGGGCGAACATGATATATCTTTACGCCTGTCTAAGCCATCAAAGGTCAAGCCTTAGCGGACTTTCTTCGAGGCTCACTTCGCCGAGAAACCGAAGCCCCGAGTCCATATCGAGACAAAGCGAAGCCGAACCGGTGGAGAAAACACCGAGGATTGCTGAGTCTGTGTAGCGAGGGCTTGGGAAAAGCAGGTAGCGGAGTCGGCATCCTGCTCCTTGGACCGGATGGCCAAGAGATCACATACGCGCCGGTTCTCGTTCAAAATCGAACAACAGTAGAGTATGGGGCCTTGATCGCAGGACTTCGCCTAGCTCAAAGTCTTCGACATCTGACGGGTAAAGTTCATAGTGACTCTAAAAGTCGTCGTAAGCCACATGTTGGGGAAGTGCGAGGCAAAAGGCGATGGGATGAAGAAATACCTCGAGAAAGCCAAAGCCTACAACAAACTTTCTCCCACTTCCGGATAATTCGCATCCCAAGGGAGCAAAGCGGGTAAGTGACATCTTAAGCAAATTGGCCTCGTGAGTCAACAAGCCCGCCAAGAGAGGAAGTTCAAAACGAAGCATAGATGATGCTAATGAAGGAGCGAAGTCAGCGTAGTCTCGACGAAGAGCCTGGTGGATGACTCCTATTCGAGAATACACGGAAAAAGCGACGCCCGCGATAAGCTCGAGGCCGGAGGATCTGAACAAATCTTTGCGATATGTACTAGGCGAGGGAGTTCTCTGCAAATCATACCTCAAGCCTCTCCTAAGATGCTTGGGTCCGAACCGAGCTGATTACATACTACGGAAGTGCACGAAGGATCATGCGAAGTCACGTCGGACCCCGAGCCTTGTCAAAGAAAGTCATGCGATGGGGTACTATTGGCGACAATGTTCAAGACTCACTCAACCTTGTGAAAGGTGTCCAGTGTCAAATTCACGGGAACGTGCCAAGGCTACCGTGAACCGACCTCACCTCCGTGCAAAGCCCTTGGCCATTTATGCGATGGGATCGACATCGTAGGCCCTTTCGCAAGCGGCGGGCAACTTCAATTCGATTATCGCGATTGACTACTTCAGAAGTGGGTAGAAATTTGAACCCTGGCGAAGATCACAAGCAAAACGCCCTCAACCGTGCGGAAGAACATAGTATGTCGATTCGGCATCCCTCATATCATTCTTTCTGGATAATGGGACACAATTCGATAAGATATTCAAAGATTGGTGTCGAGAGCTTGGATCCAACAAAAGTTCACCTCGGTCGCCCATCCTCAAGCAAATGGTCGGGTGAAGTCACCAATGACGATTGTGAAGGGTCTCAAAACCCGTCTTGGCCGAGCTAAGGGTCTTTGGGTGGAAAATTTACCACAAGTCTTATGGTCATACCGAACAACACCTCGGACGGCGTGACGGAGAAACGCCTATAGTCTGGCATATGGAACCGAAGCAGTGATCCCTGCAGAAATCGGAATACCGAGCCCCCGCACCATTCACTTCTCCGCCGAAGCAAATGGGGAAAATCTACGAGCTGATCTAGATCTGCTCGAGAAGAAAAAGAGACCTCGCCTACATCAAGGCTTCGGTACAAACAACAAGTAGCTCGGTATTACAACCAGCGTGTCAAGTCCCGACAGTTCCGAGTAGGCGACCTCGTGCTCAGAAATAATGAAGTCAGTAAAGCCGCAAAGCTCGGCAAACTGGAAGCCACATGGGAAGGACCTTACCGGATCGAAGAAGTCCTCAGAAAATGAGCCTATAAGCTCGCCCATTTGTCCGGTGAGCAAATACCCAACACATGGCACATCATTCATTTGAAGAGATATTTTGCATAAGTGTCGAAAGTTGAGTCTTGTTCGTTTTGAGTCTGTTAGGTCGGGTCCGAGTCTTGTCGTCTTGTTCCATTACCTCTTATCAATAAAATCTTTTCTTTTCTCTATCTATTTTTTGTCTTGCATGTTTTCATTTGTCACTTATGCACATAACTCTTATAAAAATACCCTCTTGGAGGGGCGAACAATACCCTCGACGGAGATGACTACTACGCGTTTATCACGAAGACGAACTTCAAACGCGCGTAAGGGGACCACCCCTCCCGATAAAACTTGGCAAAACAGGAACCCATACCTTCGTACGAGGAAGGATACCTCGTTTATTTCGAGGACGGATACCTTCGTACGAGGACGAACTACCCTCGTTTATTTCGAGGAAGCTTCGTATGAGGACGGATACCTTCATTTATTTCGAGGACGGATACCTTCATACGAGACGAACTACCCTCATTTATTTCGAGGAAGCTTAAATGCGAGGGGCGGATACTTCGTTTAGTTAGGGAAGGAATACCTTCGTGCGAAGACAAACTACCTTGGTTTCTGACAAAGAGCGAGCTATCTTCGCCAAACAGGACGACCTACCTTCTTATTGGTTACGGTAATTGTAGACAAGTGCTCTCGAAGAGTTAATGCAAAAGCAAAATAATTTTATTATACATTTTGTACATCACGAGGCGAAGAGGTCCAGAGGCGGGAAAAGCTTAGCCAATCCCTAGCAAAATCGGGATTCAACAGAGCATCTATACTAATCCTACCTCACCTCGTCCTCGATCTACACTATGAGCCACCGCCACTCGACCTCGGCCACTTGATGATGCAGCCTAGATCGACCTCGGTCATTGATGGCGCCCGACTTCGGCTCCTTGAGGATCCACGTCGTTCTTGGGCCATAGCGGCGTCTCTCTTGAGCTCGCCGCTCCCGGATCGTCAAAATTGGAGCATTTATTGTAGTCCCGGCGGGCGAAGCCCCGGCGAAGAAGAGGTCTCGCGTCGGTCGGGCAGCTTCTTGAGCTGTGGTTATCGAGCAATAGCGGTCTTGTATATGCCTCGAGCCTTTTAATTCGGTGAACTGCTCTGTGAACGCCAGATTTCTTGCCGTACTCACGCTTTGTACCTCACGCGGGAAGCAATGCCTCAACAACTTTAGCTTCGACCTGGGAATGGTCATCCCACCGCCCGATGGATGACTTCCCGACCTCGACATGCTCCTCGACTCTTGTTTTAGCCTCCTCCTGGCAATTTCGAACTTTCCTCCAACTCCAAAAGGCGAGCACTCGGCTCGTCCATGCAGCCTCTCCGGCGACTCATACTTAATACCGGCCTCCACCGCACATGGCCCAGCTGTCCTTTACATGGAGGAGTTCGACCTCTTTCAATTCAAGAGCCCGCGATAAGTCTTGATTTGGTTCAACCAACGGGAAGCATCAAGCATTTCGTGGAGAGTGAATAAAAGATAAGTTTCTTCACATAAACTTGTGATTTTATTATGCCTTGATGCAGAAACCAATGTACATTTACATTCAAAAAAAAAAAAAGAGGGGGATCAACTGACCCCTCCAGAAGCTTCGGGCCTATCTACCTCGGTCGCCTCCGGATCTTGCGAAGCCTCGACCTCATCCGCCCTAACTTCGGCTTCTTTGGCTTCAGCTTCCTCAGGAACTCCCGGGGTCTCGACGCCCTTTAAAGCTTCAGTTGCTGCCTTCCTCGACCCCTTAGATAGATCGGCAATTAAAGCATCGGTCAGGGGATCTCGGTCCACTGGGCAGGCGCGGACTGACTCCACCGTCAGAGTCGAGGGGCAAGCCGGCCTCTGCAACGCACGCGATTCTTCCGGACCTGGACGAGGACCTCAACATAGGCCCGCCCGATAGTATCTTCCTCTGTCCTCATACCCATACTTGGACTTATCGATTACGGGTAATCCTCGGCGACTTCTTCGATGGAATCCGAAATACGCTTATTTAAGACCTCGGCCATGTCGAGACCATCCCGAGAAGCCTGCAGACAGAACAACCTCTCGCAAAAGCCCGGGCATTTTCCCTGAGCTCGCCACGTCGTTCTCCCGACGGCGAGCTTCCTCCTCCTCGGCCTTCATTAAGGCAACCTCGGCCTCCATGCCACGTCCTCGCCGCCTCGCCACCTCGGCTACCTTCGCTTCAGCACTGCCGCGTCCGCGCGCTACTTTGACTAGGTCCCGATCTTTGCCTCGGCATCATAAATATCTTTAACGAGGAGATTCTTCTCCTCCTCCATCTCACGAAAGATACCGGCAACCCCACAAACCGCATGTGGCGCCTTTCAAGTAACCCGTTATAAGATCGACATCTTGGTCATCTCGCGAGACATGCCCGCCGCCACCTTCGCCACCTCGGCCAAACATCCTCCCCCTATACAAAACCCATCGGTCGGAAGAACACATTCTTTATATTACTTCACAAAGTATAAGAAAAATCGCTACCTCGGAAAGATCGAGGCGGTTATTGAGGCCCATTTATCACACACTTGTTGGATTGTATCTTGGCGGTTTGGTTGAGCTTGTATACAATGTTTCTGTTACCACTATTACAATCTCCTATCTGAATTGAATACTTGATTGCATATATCGTGTCCCTTATCTCATATATAAGTTAGATCATACGGTGTGTGAAGATCACGTAAGTCTCGTATGATTGGTCAAGCTTAATGAGATATAAAAGTTTCACACCGAGACAACTTGAGGACGAGTTGTCAGTATAGCTGCAGATAGATGAAGTGACTTGACTTAGTTGCTTGTCTGTGCTTGTATGCGTCTCGACGTATTGAAGGATCACAAATGAGATGTGTTCTTCTATCGACTCGTCGTGAAGAACCAAGATCTCGGTGACTTATGATGATCTAAACCTCGATAAGGTATTAGGTGAGTACGAGTTGTCGACCATCACTTTGACTTGTTACAAGGTGAGGAGATGTTCCGAACCCAAGATTCTCCGCATCTCGTGGTGGCGTTCTTGTATGTCACGCTAGTTATCGTATCGAGTCACCGTATCCGCTTAGGATGATGACGCCCCTTAAGGAGCTCAAAGGTTTATTGTACTAAACCCGCAGTTGAGTTAGCTCAAGTACAACAACAAGGTTGAATGGTACTACTTATGAATGAAGTTATTAATTATTTTAAGCAATGTAATGCTATAAATAATTAACGGACGCTCGATATCTTAAATATGAGGATTCAGAATGTCTAAGTGCAAGCCCGACTCAACTTCGATAATAAAGAGGTAAGTCAAGATTTATTCTCTAGTGGCATGAATGAATTTTATAAATTAATTTATGTTCGGGCTCGAACATAAGATAATTAATTTATTTGAGGCTCATCTTTATTCCTTGTATTTGATCCTGGATCGCCCATCCAGCCCGCTGGCTTAAGAAAATCGGCGCCTATAGGTCTCTCAAAGGATAGATTTTATTCTCTTTATCCTATAAGGATATTATTATATTTATAGGATATGCATGGATCCTTTCCTTATGGGATTATGGTAATACATTATAAATATAAGGTAAGAGATAAAGTCTAGGTTAATCCTCAATTACAAAAGCAAAATTTTGGTCCATCACATAGTTCTTGAGAGTTTTCGAAATATCATAGAGAGCATTGGGTGATTTTCCAAGCATTCTCCATAGATCGTCCTCACCGACGCCGAGATTGGGCAACCGGATACAGCCCGTAAGATCAAAGCACGAGTCTCGATCGATCGATCCGCTCATCCCCGATGCATTCAAAGGTAAACACGAGAAAACCCTCACGTATTGCAATTAATTATATAGACGCATGCTAGGAATATAATCAATGTATGGTGAATTAAATATCCAAGATAGATCCTCGTGGCGAGGATAAACATATGTTTTCCCTACACTGGTATCGAGCTCGGATCGTAATTCGCCTGCTGGATTAATTCACGCCGATTATTACGCGCGCTAATTAATTGTTGATCCGCTGCTCATCGTGGCTCGCTTTGTTTTTGTTGGTTTTGTTTTTCACCACGAAAATCCGTGGTTAGATTAGATTTATTTTCAGAATCTTATCCGTAAAGAAGAACGAAGACGAAAGCAAGAAGAGCGAGACGATCGAAGACCGCTGGAGAAACCGGACGACGGCAAGTTGGCGCCGCAAGCGCTGCTCAGCGATCGGCGACTAGGCGGACAGTGCGTGGTCGGGCGCAAGATGGCTCGGCGGCAGCGGGCGGGCGCGGCCGCTTGCGCTGACGCCTCGGGCACCGCCGTCCACGCGATCCGCGAGGCACCATGGCAGGCGCACGCCGGTGCGCAGGAGGAAGCGCGGCGGTGCGGGCGGCAGCTGCATGGGGCTGTGTTTCAGCGCTGCCCACCCCATCTTGAGCCACCCGACCCAAACCCGCCCGAACTAAATTTTTCGCCCGAACCCATTTTTTTCGCCCGATTCCGATTTTAGGTTCGATCCGCCCTGCCCAATTCCGATCCGCCCAAATCCGCTTTTGACGAATCCGGTCCGTGCGTGCACGCGAGGTCTGCTGATGTTTAATTGCATGCTGCAATTCTATGTAATAGATTAAGCAAGAAAGGTGTTCCACGAAGGGCCACAATGAACGCTTATTTTATTTTATCGTTCATTGTATATCGTGGATGTTTATATTATGCAGTAGCATATGTATGTTTAAATTACGCCGACAAACCTTTAAGTTGTTTTACGATGGCGCATAGTAAGTATGCTAGGTTTATCGCGTTTTCAAGCATATTTTAGAATTCGCAAGCATGTTTTACATGTCGAGTTCTATAGACAAGCATACTAGATTACGTGATCTGCATGGACAAACCTTTGAATAAAAAGACTAAGTAAGCAACCCGACATATTAATTTTCCAAATTAAATGTGAAGACCTCCACTTTTGATCTCTAAACAAAGTGATACATACGATCTGTGAGTAAACGCCCACACGCGGGCTTGCTTTGCACCGCTTATCATAAGTTTGTTAGAGGAGATTTCTAAATAAAACATTTTAAATCTATTGAGAAGTGAGAGTTTCATGTAAACGCCCACACGCGCTTTGCATGTGCGATTTTCATAAGTTCTCTAGAGATAGATATAAATGAGATAACAAAAGAATTTCAATTGGGCGGTATGGTCCGAGTGAGTATGCCAATTCTAAGAATTCATTTAGTATGCCAATTCTAAGAATTCATTTTCATCGTTAAAAATGTGGTCATTGCTTAGACATCACCTCGAGTACAACTTCCCGCCAAGTCCCTTCTCGCGATAAGGACGTGGTCTAGTGAGGTCCAATCGTTAATTTCATTTGTCATAAGGTTGTTGACATGATTGAAATTAAACCACTAAAAGGTATATTTTAGTCCGGGTGAGGGGTTCATGTGTAAACGCCCACACGCTGTGGCTTGCATGTGGGATTCCTTGGCGATTGAGGTTTCAATTAATATTGTTTTATCAAAAGGTTACAATATTATTGTTACGACTTTTGTGCGATCGTATGCTTATGTGTTTTACATTATCTTTCAGATATGTCTCTTAATCGATTATCAATATGCTCGCACAAAACTCCTTATCCGTCCAAATTTTATCGAGTGAAACGAAACATTGAGAATGTTCTCACCGCCAAGAAAATTTATATATTCTCACTACACACCGTCCCAAGCCTCTAGATGATTTATCTCATCGACGGGAGCGCAAGAGCACCAGAAATGGGACAAATCAAATGTAATGGCAAAGTGCCTTCTTTGGTCACCATGTGCAGTCCCTCATACCCAAAGATCAAAGATGGAAGATCGACCCGCGATATGGCTAAATCTTATGAAATCGTATGAGGAGTCGGATGTAATCGTCATTCATAATTGACAAAATCAATAATGTCAAGTTCAATGAAGGAAAGTGATTCGGTGCATGACCATGTAGAGCAAATGATCAATCTCTTCTGAGAGCTCGAGTTGGTTGGAGGATATATTGATGACGTAGTCGTAATCGATATGATCCTCAACACTTTGCCCAAGTTCTTGATGACTCATTATAGAACAGTCCTTTATGATAAGAGTTATACCTAGATTCATTGCAAGAGGATCTAGTAACGGAAGAATGTAAATGGGTAAGCAGGCATACCTTTAGCATCGCACCTCAAAGAAAACCACCGCTTTATCAAAAGATGAAAAGGAAAGTGGAATTCAGGGATGCTAGGCTAAAGAAAGAGCTGGAGAATACAAAAGGCTCTACCAATGTTTGAAAAGCCAAAGGAGAAGGGCAAGTGTTTCAAATGCGGTGAGACTGGGCATTGAAGGCTATGCCCCAAGCTCAAGGCTCAAGGTACGCTTATTTACTTTAGTAATGTAAACATGTTTAGCGACTTGTTCTACCCATTCTCGGGTAGTAGACACGGCGTGCGATCGATCATGTTTGTTACACCTGCAGGGTTCCCGGACAAGGAGTTATCTAATGGCGAGATAACGATCTCCATGGGCAAAGCGGCGAAAGTCGAGGCGCTTGCGCTGGAGATGTTTTGTGTTTTGGAACAACAGCTTTAGTTTTGAAAGACGCTTTATATGTGCCGGATTTTCGCGAACCTTGTTTCGCTTTCAAATTATTTACTCATGGATATTCTCGTTATTTTGATAGTGGTGTTTCTATCATAAGAAATGACGGTTATCTCGTGTTGGCACTTTATATAATTCGCTTATACTATTTCCGCAAAACATAATACCTATAACTATGTCAGCATCTTCTACAAACCCTAAAAGAGAAAGTCTTCTTAGCAGAAATGACACCACTTTTCTCCGGCATCTTAGATTAGGTCACATCAATCTAAATAGGATCCAAAGACCGCTATGAACGGGCGTTGGGTAATCTCACTACATCTCCGCTCCCAAATCGCTAATCCTCAGATAGTAAGGTAAGATGTCACCGCACCTTCAAAGCCAAGGGTTATAGAGCCAAAGAAATGTTGGAGTTAGTCCATTTCGACCGTGTGGACCGATGTCCACACAAGCTCGTGGAGGGTACGAGTATTTTGTCACTTTCATCGACGATTACTTAAGGTAACGGATACGTATACCGCCCACCGCAAGTCCGAATGCTTTGAGAAGTTCAAAGAGTTTACAGGAAGTGGAGACGGCCAGGTAAGAGTATCAAGTCATCGCGGTCTGATCGCGGTGGCTTGCAATACCTCAAGAACGAAGTTTATGGACTATCTAGTGAAGTGTGGGATTACATCCCAGCGCACTTCACCGGGCACACCACAGCAAAATGGTGTGTCAGAGCGAAGAAATAGGACTCTTTTGGAAATGGTTAGATCAATGATGAGTTATGCAACATTGCCTATTTCGTTCTGGGGGTATGCCTTAGAAACATCGGCATACTTGCTAAATTTAGTACCATCCAAGTCACTCGAAAAGACCCCTTTCGAGTTGTGGTTTGGGCGAAGCCCGCTTTAAGCCACATAAGGATATGGGGCGATCCGGACACGGTCGAACGAGAAGGCGACAAGTTGAGGCTAGATCCGACGCAAGGCTTTTATCGCTATCCTAGAGAACGAAGGTGGTTTATTCTATAGTCCCGAGGATCGAGAAGGTCATTATTAGACTAATGCTCGATTCTTAGAAGAGGACTACATGAAAAATCATAAATCTAAAATTGAAATCATTCTTCAAGAATTAGAAGATGATCGTATTCCACCACCGATTAGGATAAAGGTACGAGATGTCGAGTCTCAGTGGGAGGATCGACACCGTATACTTCAAGAAATTGAAGTGGGTCGAGTTCCACCTGAGATACCGACCGCATAAGTGGTACCTACCAAAGAAGTTGTGCAAGATAGAGAACCACAAGTTTCTCGTGACCCACCGCTGCCATAGTGCCCAGAGAACCTCGTCAGAGTGGGAGGGTTGTTCGTCAACCCGAGCGATTTATGTTCGTGGGACAATCTTCTGATATAGTCCCGTGAAACGAATATGCAATAATCGACCCATGGACATACAAGGAGGCGATACAAGACATTGATGCAAATTATGGCACACCGCTATGGACTTAGAAATGGAGTCCATAACGGCTATGGATGTATATGAAAACACCTCTACCGATGGCAAGGAAGCCGTAGGTAGTAAGTGGATATACAAAGGAGAGAGATCTCGATGGAGAAGTTTCGCTTTTAAAGCCGTGCTTGTGGCGAAAGGGCACACTCAGATTGAGGGCATCGATTTCGATGAGACCTTTTCACCAGTAGCAATGCTCAAGTCCATCGTAATTCTTCCGGCCATAGCAGCCCACTGAACCTAGAGGTTTGGCAATGGATGTTAAAACCGCTTTTCTAAACGGTTACCTTGAGGAAGGTAGAGACATCTATATGCAGCAACCCAAAGGTTATGTGGTAAGGTGAAGAGATCTAGTATGGAAGCTTAAGAAGTCCATTTATGGACTTAAGCAGCCTCTTGATCATGGAACTTACGCTTGACGAGGTGGTAAAGTCCTATGGATTTACCCGCTGCTAACGAGAGTTGTGTGTATCGGCTAGATGTTAACGTGATGTGGTATTTCTTGCACTTTATGTATATGACATTCTTCTAGTTGGCAACAACGTGAAGTCTGTTATCGCATCGAAGAGTTGGTTATCCGATCGCTTTCAAATGAAAGACTTAGGAGATGCAGCACATTCTTGGGATCAAGGTTTACCGAGATCGCAAGAAGAAAATGTTGAGCTTATCTCGTGAGTCTTACATCGATACCGTGATTACTGCTTTTAGTACGCACCGCCAAGAAAGGATTGCTACCTTTCGCATATGGCGTGCCTTTATTCAAGACGCAATACCTATGACCGCAAAGGAGATAGATGAAATGAGACAAGTTCGCTCACGCCCACCGTAGGAAGTCTCATGTACGCAATGCTATGCACGGGTTCGATATCCGCATGCGGTAGCATAGTAGCTAGATATCGCCTAACCCCGACAAGCTCATCGACTACAAGAAAGCATATACCAAGCACCGAAAAGGACTCGAGATTATAGGCTAGTTTACCATGCATAGTCTAATGCCTTCGGGTTATACTGCACTCGATTTCCAAGCCGACGTGACGAGAAAAAGTCAACCCTGCCATGTGTTTACCTGGGAGCGTGAGCCAGATCCTCATGGAGTGCAAAGCAAATGATGCATTGCGGACTCTACCATGGAAGTTCTAATATGTAGCCGCCTTGAGGCTTCTAAGGAGGTCAGATGGTTCAAGAACCACTTATGGATCTAGGCGTGGTACCGTTTACCCAAGAGTATCATAGTTTATCGTGATAACTCGTGTGCGTGGGCAAACTCGAAGGAACCACGGACCCACAAGGCGCACCAAACACATAGAGAGAAAGTAGTATGTCATACGAGAAATCGTTAGACGAGTCGACGTCCGATTGAAAAAGATTGATATGTGGGAAAATCTAGCGGATCCATTCACGGTTACCGCCGAAAAAGTCTACGACGACACGCTAGAGGACTTGATTTCATTGATGGCACCCACTTAGAAAGGAAACTTTGTATAAGTGGAGAAGTAAAGTGATGGTTTTGTTTGTAATAGCTAGTAGAGAGACACATTGTATACTAAAAGTTTGCTTTAGTATGTGGGAGATTGTCGATTTGATACCGAAGCGCTTGGTTGAGCTTGTATACAATGTTTCCTGTTACCACTATTACAATCTCCTATCCGAATTGAATACTTGATTGCATATATCTCCAGTGTCCCTTATCTCATATATAAGTTAGATCATACAAAGGTGTAGAAGATCACGTAAGTTCGTATGATTGGTCAAGCTTAACGAGATATAAAAGTTTCACACCGAGACAACTTGAGGACGAGTTGTCGGTATAGGCCGCAGATAGATAAGAAGTGACTTGACTTAGTTGCTTGTCTATGATGGCACGCCTCCGACATATCAAGGATCACAGGAGATGTGTTCTTCTATCCTGACCGCCGTGAAGAACCAAGATCTCAAATGACTTATGATGATCTAAACCCCGATAAGGTATTAGGTGAGTATGAGTTGCTGACCATCACTTCGACTTGTTATGGGCGAGGGTTATATATTCCAACCCAAGATTCTCCGTGATCTTGGGTGGTGGTAGTGCTTGATGTCACGCTAGTTATCTCAGACGAGTCACCGTGATCCGCTTAGGACGATGACGCCCCTTAAGGAGCTCAAAGGTTTATTGTACTAAACCCTCAGATGTCACGCCCTAATTCCCGAGGGAAGGCACGGATGCCGGGTGTGATTAAAGTGGGGTTAAGAAGGGAAGAAGGGGATACATATAACATACATGATAAGAAGACGTGACCATGAAATCAAAGATCTCCTCTATAACTAGACATATCTCAAGGGAGGGGCATAAACAATCCACCAACGTAATAATATCGATATCATAACCTCGTAAAACATGATCTCGGTTTATTATAAGTAATGCAAGAAAGCAAAATAGCATTACATCCTCGTCAACTAGACCGTCAACTACATAGCATGCTCAGACGAGACTCACAGCAGAATAATATAACAAATCTTGTTCCCAATCGTAAAGCAAATAAGGGACAAGAATACATAATTATCGTAGTACGATATAACATAACATCGCGGAAGCATAGCATGAAGAACCCAGCCCACCCCTCAAATCGCCATTCCAAATTCTCCTCCATCCGTGAAAAGATTTTGAAAAGAGTTTGGGGTGAGTACTAGCGCTCACCGGGGGTTTTATCATAAATCAAAAGAATCATGAGGTCAGTGTTCGAGCACTTACCTTAGAAGGTTTTAAAACGAACCACTTCTAAGTAAGCAAAAATAGATTTTTCATTTTCGATACCGATCCGTTATTATCAGCATTCCCATCATGAACCATGAACCACGGCTCTAACGATCCCGCCAGCCCATCACATGACATTCATTCGCCCGAACATATCCAATGCCCACGCCCCGAACGTATCCACCGCTAACTCGTGTGGACTTCGTGGGTCAAATCGCCGTAACCACAACCACCTCATTACCATTTCCGTGGACTTCCGGGTCTATCCCTTCGTAACCATAACCACGTGTTCGGGTCATCCCTTATGATCAATACTCAAGATGGTGATCAACCCACCAATAGAGATCCGCAGCACAACCATGATAGAACCATATCTTCGATCGAGAACAAGAATAATTTCACAAAACATTTTACGGCGTATATGTTTTATTTTGAAATATCGTAGTAAATAACTCAAAATAGCATATATAACCCAACCTCGAACCGACGAAAACGCCAACCGGGAGATATCTACGGATCCGATAACTTCACCGATCGTGACCGGTAGTACTGTAACAAGACGAACAACATTTGGGGTCACATCCCACGAAGCAAAGCAACAACGTGATCCAAACGACGATCGTAGCAAAATTAGGTTTTCGACTTTACGAACCCACATTTGGCACCTCCGGTTTTCAAATCAACTCGATGCGTATGGAAATATATTCAGGCATCAAGACCTATAATAGGGTACTTTCAAATATGCATGCATGCAAGTCGACTCAAATCTTAGCAACAAGAAGCTTCAAAATCGATGCCTATCCTCGATCTAGGATAAACCATCCAAAACCAATGCATGAAAATGGAAACATAAGCAATATGCATAACGCATCAACATGGAATGACAAACGACGTTGAAAATGGATAACCCGGCATGTACTTCCTTTAGAAAACTCAAGCAACGGAAAACATCCCACATGCGTAAACGCGAAAATGTAAAACGGATCGGTATTTTAGTAGAATGCATAGCCCGAACTCAAAACCTAAAGGACCAGAGCTGGGGCAGGTGGCCTGTCGGCCACCAAACCACGCCAACAAGTGCTCACGGCGGCGGCGGCGGTTTGGTCGAAATGGTCGGCTCCTACTGCTTTTCTCGCCTCGTCCTTTAGAATCCCGAGTTCTATGCTATACGATCTACTAAAAGGAGGAATCAAACAAGAAAAGGACAAAATAGAAAACGGGCTGCCCGGGTGGTTGATCGGCGGTGGTGGCTCGGCAAGAGGCGCAATGGCGCCACGAGCCTCCCCTCCGATCCCCACTCCTCCAGCTGGCCTCGCAGCAGCACTGAGCTGCTCGGCTCTTCCGTAAACACGAGAGACGAAGGAAATGAACGTTGAAAATGAAGGCCCTAGCCTCCTATTTATAGGAAAAGAGGTGGCAGTGAGTGCACATGCAAGCTGCCCTTTTTCAAAACGCAAAACCGACGGAACTTTTGCAAACGGACTCAAATTTAGCAAACTTGGTACCCATGGACACGAAATAAAATAACGGACACAATGACTATAAACAAGATATGCTTTTAAAAGACCAATGAAAAGTCCTTTTTTCGATAACTTCCCTGAGTGCCAAACCTTCATGGGTGGTCGAAAACTCGCATACTTAGTGTCTATGAATTCGCCATAAGACACTCTTCATTAACGCCCGAGGTTTCGTGATGGTCGATCACCAAACAAAAGTCAACCTTTCGACCTTTTCTCGAAAAACATGCCATGCAAAATGTAAGCTTAAAAAGACGGGTATTACATCCTCCCTCCTTAGAAAACTTTCGTCCCAGAAATTTCAAACACGTGAGGAAACAACTCGTGGCACCGAGCCCCGAACTTGTCTTCCAACTCCCACGTAGCTTCTTCCTCTCCGTGGTGATTCCATAACACCTTCACCAACGGAATCGCTTGTTCCTCAACCTCGACTTCTGGCTCCAAAACAGCCCACCGCCTTCCTCGTAACTCGATCCCGAGCAAGAACCACTGGTCATGCTTGATCACGTGTTTTGGGTCGAACACGCATTTTCTCACCGAGAAACGTGAAACACGCCATGAACATCTCCGATGCTAGGTGGCAAAGCTAACCTATAGGCAACGGGCCTATCCTCTCAAGAACTTCGAAGGTCCAACGAACCTCGGTCAGAACACCTCGCTTCCCAAAACGAACGACTCCTCTCGCTCGGGAAACCTTAAGGAAAACGCGATCTCCGATCATGAACTCAAGATCCGACGACGCTTGTCCGCATAGGACTTCTCGCCGCCCCGAGCTTCCTCGATCCTTCGCTGATCTCGATCGATAACCTCAACCGTCTGCTGAACCATCTCCGTCCTAACATCTTTCTCTCGCCCACTTCGCCCCAATAAAGTGGCGATCGACACTTCCTTCCGCATAACGCTCATAGGGAGCCATTCTATGGTGGCACGACAATCGTTGTTATAGGGCAAACTCTACCAAAGGTAGTATTCTTCCCAATTTCCTCCTCTGTTGGCCACGATCGCCGCAAAGATGTCTTCCAAAACCCGAATCGCCCTTTCCGATCGACCGTCCGCTTGAGGATGGAATGCCGTATTAAGATTCACTTGGTCCCTACGGCTTCCTCGCAGACTCTCCAAACCTCGATGTGAACCTCGGTCACGATCCGACGAATCGATACCGCACACCATGTAACCGCACGATTTCTCCGACGTAAAGTCGAGCAAGCTTATCCAACCCGCACGCCATCCGGATCGGTAAGAAATGAGCTGACTTCGCGATCCTATCGACGACAACCCATATAGCGGTGTTTCCTCTCACGACCTTGGAAAACTCACCACAAAATCCATACCGTTATGATCCCATTTCCACTGGATTGGTAGCGGTTGCAACAAACCCGACGGACGCTGGTGTACACTTTCACTTGTCGACAAGCCAAACAACGCTCCACAAACGCTGTTACATCCTTTTTCATCCCTTCCCACCAAAAGTTCCCAAGGTCTCTCAGACATTTTGGTGCTTCCTGGATGAGTCAGATATTGGTGCCTCATGAGCTTCACTCATGATTTTATCTCTCAATTCCCTATTGAGTGGCACACATAACCTTCCTCGAATAGTAGCGCTGTCCTTCGCCTGCGAACCCCTTGCTATCTTCTAGCCTTGCTTTCAAACGCATCTTCTCCAGAATTGCCTCCCATCACAAGACTCACGATGGCTTCTCTCAAGTCCGGTTCACCGTCAAAGTCGCGACGAATCCTTGCACCGATTCCGGCGGTTGAATCACTTCCAGTGAGCTTCTAAATCTCGAATAAGCTCTTTCTCTTGCGTAAGAATATATCCCAACTTCGCTCTCGATTTGCGACTAAGGGCATCTGCTACAACATTGGCTTTCCCCGTGATAACCGATAGAGCAATCATAATCCTTCACCAACTCTAGCCATCTCCTTTGCCTCATGTTCACTCTTTTTGTTCAAAGAAGTACTTGAGGTTTTGTGATCCGTGAAGATTTCACACTTAACTCCATAGAGATAGTGCCTCCAAATCTTCAACGCATGAACGATCGCCGCTAACTCAAGATTGTGAGTTGGGTAGCTCAACTCGTGCGGTTTCAACCGACGAGACGTAAGCTATAACCTTCCCGTTCGCATGAGAACGCAACCCAAACCAAGTTTGATGCATCGGTGTAGACCACAAACCCATCGCTCCTTCCCAGCACGGCTAACACCGGAGCGTTGTTAGCTTCTTCTTTAACTCTTGAAACTTGCTTCACAAGCTTCGACCATGAAAACTTGATTCCTTTCTCGAGTGTTGCGTCCATCGGCCTTGCCAACTTCAAAACCCTTCATGAAACGCCTATAATACCGCCAAGGCTAGAAAGCTTCAACCTCATTGGCATTAGTCGGAACCTTCCAGCTACTTACCGCTCAACCTTCACCGGGTCGACTTTGATTCCTTCTACGTATACGATGTGTCCAGGAACATCACTTCTTTGAGCCAAAACTCGCACTTGCTATACTGCATACAACCTCTCTCGCTCAGAACGCTTCCAAACGGCACGGAGGTGTTCTCTATGCAACTCGCATTCTTGGAATAGACGAGAATATCATCGATAAAACCAAGACTAAACTATCCAGATATCGATGGAAAACTCGATTCATCGATCCATGAAAATCTTGCCGCGCATTGGTCAAACCAAATGGCATCACGATGAACTCAGTAGTGCCCATACCTCGTCGAACGCCGGTCTTCGCAACGCCCTCCTTCCCGATCTTCACCTGATGGTAGCGACCTCAAATCGATCTTAGAGAAGACACTTGCTCCTTGAGCTGGTCAAAAGATCGCCGATCCTTGGAAGAGGATATCTGTTTGATCGCCGCCTTATTCACCGTAGTCAATGCACATCCGCATTGACCCATCCTTCTTCTTGACGAACGTAATCAAGCGCCCCCACGGCGACACGCTAGGTCGGATAAAACCTAGATCCAACAGCTCACTGAATCTGCGCTTTCGCCTCGCAATTTTTAGGTGCCATTCTATATGGTGCCTTTGATACTGTGTCAGCTTCCCGGTTCCAAATCAATAGTGAATTCCACTTGTCTATCAAAGCGGTAAACCCGCAAGTCCTCGGAAAACACGTCCGGATATTCACACACCATCGCTCCTTCAGAATCGTTCATGCTGTTCATCGTGCCTCGTCAAACTTACCAAGAAAGTTTGACATTTCCTCCCGATCATCCTCACCGCCTTCGTCTTTGAGATCATTGGCACGCAAACACCCGTCCTTATGCCGTGGAAACAAACTTCCACTCCTTCGTACTGTTCGAAAAGCAACTTCTCTCTCGAGACAACGATAGTTTCCATGTGCTTTTCCAACCAATCCATGCTAAAGATGACATCGAAATCTTCCATTCCGATGACATGCAAATTGACAAAGACCTTCGCCACGATTTCTACTTCGGTTCGCAAATCTTTTTGCTTTTAGCACTTCCACGACGGATGCTAATTTCCGGTACTGTGATTTCTTGGGTACCAAACCCAACCTCTCACATGCGATTCTCAAACGAAAGAATGTGAGGCTCTTGTATCGAACAAAGCGAAAATGGGTATATCACCATATGGATTATACCGCAAGATTTCCGGAGCTTGAGCTGCCCGCCGATTCAGCGCGCACACCGCTTGCTTCACTGCGGTGGCCTTTGGTTTGTCGGGCCTAGGTGACCTCCTGCTCCGTTGTTTGTCCTCGGCGAGCATGATTCTCGCCTCATGAGCTGGATGTCGCCATCGACGGCCGCATCATGCCCATCCTAACGGACAATCTCGAGCGTAATGTCCAGATTTCTTACAACGATAGCACTCGGTGCTACCTTGCCTACACTCGCCGAAATGATTCCTTCGACATTTCGCACCAAGGTTTTTCCACACCGCCGCATGGGTTGGAAATTCCTTCCCAAGGTTGCTTTCTCTCACTTGAATGCCTTGATTCCTCGAATCATCGACCGCCTCGTTCCCTCGAACACCGATTGCCTTTCCTCGATCTTCCCATTTCTCTTACCTCTTCCTCCGCCGATGGCTGTCCGGTGGCATCGTTTTCCCGGACAACATTGACTCAATGTTTAATGCCCGGTTCAAGGATCGCGATACGCCGATCTCCCCGATCGACGAGCGAAATTCGATCTCTCGGCCCGAGTCCTCTCTCGAACCTCGCTCGCCTGGCGCCTCGGTGCCGACCAGTGCGTAGCATAACGTGACAGACGATTGAACGAGCGATCGTACTCGGTGACCGTCCTTCTTCCTTGACGAAGATTCCAGAACTCGTTTTGCCTTCTCTGCCTGTAAACGCCAGGCACGTACTTTTCCATGAGTTCTTCCTTGAAATCTTCCCACGTATACCTTGCCCACTGTCCTGGTGTTAGGGTCCTTCTCACGGATTCCCACCGTAAATCGCCTCACCTGTTAGTCGAAAGATCACGCATTCAGCTTTTCTGCTTCTTCGCAGCCGATGTATTCGAAGATCCTTTCGGTGGATCGTATCCAGTTCTCAGCGTCGATCGGTTCGCCGAGACCGTCGAATGTAGGGGGATTCTGCCTGCGAAAACTCTCGATCGCATGCCGCTGAACCAAATGTGGTTCCCGGCTTCTTCCACGTTATTGTTCCTTCGATTCCTTGTTCTCGGCATTCTGCACCGACGCTTGAAACATTAGAACGCCGCATAGATAACCGGTATCATCGCATAACATATATCATCACCCATAGCACATATCATCACATATACCACATATCACGCACGATCACATATAATCATGCAATCATGTCAACATATCATCGTTATGCATTTCACATAACATTATCATCACACATCACATAGATCATATATCATCATGGCATAGCTCATATCACATATAAGCATCAAACATAAACATCCCGCCATAGAGCAGCGTTAGTATCGAATATTCAGGTGTCCATGAAGGATCACAAAATACAAGATCAAGGTATGTCGCCTAAAAGGTCGATATGAGCAAAAGAACTCGACTCCTTTCACAAAGACGCCGCTCGTCCATGCTTCTAGCAGACCGCGATCGCCACCGCATACACCGACTACCTAGATCCTCGCCTCCATATCCATCCACTATTCCCCGCCGTCCTAGCGGTTCCATTCGCCTCTCTCATCTTCCTTTCCTTCCAATCGTGGCTTGAATTGGCCGCCGCTTAAAAGCGATCCGCATGGAAGCAAGCCTCTCGTGGGTATGATCACATCCAAGCCGTGCCTCGATCGCCGAGTGTCGTGAAAGTCGTGCTGAGTCCCTCGCCTCGGCGCCGCCCTTCCTCAATGTGCCCGACCTCATCGGAGTCATCGACTATCCGGATCACCGGGTCCTCCGAATCCTCACTATCCTCCTCGCTCTCATCCGGGTCCTCCTCTTCCTCGTAGTCTCCTTCCTGGATGCCGACCGCACGCTTGGTGGCATGAAGATTCGATTCGGGCTTTTGTCGCCACCGCCGGACGGACAATATCTCTCGCCCCGAAGTTCCCGCTCGAAGTCGCTTTGGAACCTCCAAGGTAAGGATCGCCGATGGAGGTGTAGTGATCGGTGTATCCTCGTGACCGGCGATCGCCTCGATCGATGGTTGTTCTCCCAATGGCTCTTCGGGAACATCATCCCTATCATCGATCCGGATCGGTCCTCGAGGGTGTCTCGCAACCACATCCTCCTCGGATGGTATACCTCGATGATCGGTCCACTGCCTCCATACTCGAGCAAATAACTCGAAAGTCCAGGTAAGGTGCCTCGTGATAGATCCCGCCCGAACAACACATGTCCTCGCCGCCCATGGTTGCCAACTCGCCGGTAGCCTTTCGGTCATCCGATAGTAGGCCTCAGATTCTCGACACTTTCCCACCGCCTCGAACCTTTCTCCATAACCCAACAAATCTTCCCGAAATACTCCCAATGGCTCATGAATATTCCGGTACATTCCCCGAATTTACTTGGATATGCTCATCCATTCTCGTGAGATCTCAACCAACGTTGTTCGGGCCATCAATATCCATAAACCTACATGTTAGTTCACCATAAAACAACAACAAATATTCACGCTTCCTTTACCATCCCGGTCCATCCGGGTAATCATGTCTCATACACATGTTCATTTCAACACATATCAATATCAATATCGATATAATCACGTAAGCAAACACAGATTCACTTACAAGCACTCGCTTATCAAAATAAACAAGATTTTCAATCAATAACATATTGCTATGTAAACACATAGACTTACATCAACCATACGTGATCACATCAATCACATCATATCATATAAACTATTTTCATATCACACCAAGACCGCCTTTCCGCCTCATCAACAATCACTTCCACATCCACATCACCATCCAACCACATCTCATCCACATCATGTTTACATCACGTAAACTCTTACTGTGCCAAACACATGAAACCAAGATCATATCAAGCATCACGTAACCACATAAAGCATCAAGAATAAACACATACCTCATCCCCTTTTAAAGGAGGCGGACTGACGGTGAGTGAGGGTAGTCAGACTGATAAGCAGCTTTAGAAGAACAAGTTCTAAACACTCAATTTCAAGAACGTACATGATATAAAGCAAACAAACCGCTTTGATATCAAATAATTATGAAAACTAGATGCCAAGAACATTGCTCGACACTATCGTCGTCACGCCCAATTCCCGGAAAGCACGGATGCCGGGGTGTGATTAGGGGTGGGGGTTAAGCGCGGGAAGAAGGGGATACATATAACATACATGATAAGAAGATGTGACCATGAAATCGGGCAAGATCTCCTCTATAACTAGGACATATCCTCGAGGGAGGGTGCACAAACAATCCACCAATGTAATAATATCGATATCATAACCTCGTAAAACATGATCTCGGTTTATTATAAGTAATGCAAGAAAGCAAAATAGCATTACATCCCATCAACTAGACCGTCAACCACATAGCATGCTCAGACGAGACTCACGTGTTAATAACATAACAAATCTTGTTCCCAATCGTAAAGCAAATAAGGGACAAGAATACATAATTATCGTAGCACGATATAACATAACATCGCGAAGCATAGCATGAAGAACCCGCAGCCCACCCTCGTCGCCTCGTCCACCCTCCTCCATCCGTGAAAAGATTTTGAAAAGAGTTTGGGGTGAGTACTAGCGACTCACCGGGTTTTATCATAAATCAAAAGAATCATGAGGTCGTGTTCGAGCACTTACCTTAGAAGGTTTTAAACGTAAATCCACTTCTAAGTAAGCAAAATAGATTTTTCATTTTTCGATACCGATCCGTTATTATCGTTACTCCCATCATAGAACCATGAACCACGGCTCTAACGATCCCGCCACCCATCACATGACATTCATTCGCCCGAACATATCCAATCGCCCACGCCCGAACGTATCCACCGGCTTAACTCGGTGTGGACTTCAGGGTCAAACCGCCGTAACCATAACCACCTCATTACCATTTCGTGTGGACTTCCGGGTTCATCCCCTTCGTAACCATAACCACGTGTTCGGGGTCTATCCTTATGATCAATACTCAAGATGGTGATCAACCCCGAATAGAGATCCGCACAACCATGATAGAACCATATCTTGGATCGTAGAACAAGAATAATTTCACAAAACATTTTACGGCGTATATGTTTTATTTTGAAATATCGAGTAAATAACTCAAAATAGCATATATAACCCAACCTCGAACCGACGAAAACGCCAACCGGAGATATCTACGGATCCGATGACTTCACCGATCGCCCGGTAGGTACCGTAACAAGACGGAACAACTTTTGGGGTCACATCCCACAAGCAAAGCAACAACGTGATCCAAACGACGATCGTAGCAAAATTAGTGGTTTTCACTTTTCGAACCCACATTCGCACTCTCCGGTTTTCAAATCAACTCGATGCGTAAGGAAATATATTCGTGGCATCAAGACCTATAATAGGGTACTTTCAAAATATGCATGCATGCAAGTTGACTCAAATCTTAGCAACAAGAAGTTTCAAAATCGATGCCTATCCTCGGATCTAGATAAACCATCCAAAACCAATGCATGAAAATGGAAACATAAGCAATATGCATAACGATTTAACATGGAATGACAAACGACGTTGAAAATGGATAACCCGGCATGTACTTCCTTTAGAAAACTCAAGCAACGGAAAACATCCCGACACGCGTAAACGCGAAAATGTAAAACGGAATCGGTACTTTAGTAGAATGCATAGCCCGAACTCAAAACCTAAAGGACCCGTGAGCTGCAGGTGGCCGTCGGCCACCAAACGGCGGCCAACAAGGCTCACGGCGGCTCAATGGCGGCGGCGGCGGTTTGGCGAAATGGTCGGCCTCCCACCGCCGCCGCCTCGTCCCTTTAGAATCCCGAGTTCTATGCTATACGATCTACTAAAAGGCGGAATCAAAACAAGAAAAGGACAAAACAGAAAACGGGTTGCCCGGGGTGGTTGATCGACGGTGGTGGCTCGGCAAGCCAAGAATGGCGCCGCCGAGCCTCCCGGCCGATCCCCACTCCTCCAAAGCTCCGCAGCAGCACTCGAGCTGCTCGGCTCTTCCGTAAACACAGAGAGACGAAGGAAATGAACGTTGAAAATGAAGGCCCTAGCCTCCTATTTATAGGAAAAAGCAGGGGGCTGCGCAGCTGCTTGCGCAAGCGGCCCTTTTTCGAAAACGCAAAAACCGACGCAACTTTTGCAAACGGACTCCAAATTTAGCAAACTTGGTACCCATGGACACGAAATAAAATACCGGACACAATGACTATAAACAAGATATGCTTTTAAAAGACCAATGAAAAGTTCGGTTTTTCGATAACTTCCCCGGAGTGCCAAACCTTCATGGGTGGTCGAAAACCTGCATACTTAGTGTCTATGAATTCGTCATAAGACACTCTTCACAACGCCTGAGGTTTCGTGACGGTCGCATCACCGAAACAAAAAGTCAACCTTTTGACCTTTTCTCGAAAAACGTGCCATGCAAAACAGAAGCTTAAAAAGACGGGTATTACACTGCGGTTGAGTTAGCTCAAGTACAATAACAAGGTTGAGTGGTACTACTTAAGAAATGAAGTTATTAATTATTTTAGCAATGTAATGCTATAAATAATTAATGGACGCTCGATATCTTAAATACGGGATCAGAATGTCTAAGTGCAAGCCCGACTCAACTTCGGTAATAAAGGGTAAGTCAACATTTATTCTCTAGTGGCATGAATGAATGTTTATAAATTAATTTATGTTCGGGTCGAACATAAGATAATTAATTTATTTGAGGCCCATCTTTATTCCTTGCATTTGATCCTGGTCGCCCATCCAGTTCGCTGGCTTAAGAAAATCGGCACCCCATAGGTCTCTAAGGATAGATTTTATTCTCTTTATCCTATAAGGATATTATTATATTTATGGGATATGCATGGATCCTTTCCTTATGAGATTATGGTAATGCATTATAAATATAAGGTAAGAGATAAAGTCTAGGTTAATCCTCAATTACACAAGCAAAATTTTCGTCCATCACATAGTTCTTGTGAGAGTTTTCAAAATATCATAGAGAGCATTGGGTGATTTTCCAAGCATTCTCCATAGATCGTCCTCACTCGACGTTGAGATTGGGCAACCGGAATACGCCCGTAAGATCAAAGCACGAGTCTCGATCGATCGATCCGCTCATCCCCGATGATTCAAAGGTAAACACGAGAAAACCCCACGTGTTGCAATTAATTATATAGACGATGCTAGGAATATAATCAATGTATGGTGAATTAAATATCCTAGATAGATCCTCGGGGCGAGGGCTAAACATATGTTTTCCCTACAACACTCCGGGTCGGCATCAACCGAGGTCTCAGGAATTGCATGCTTCAGCTTCTTCAAGCGCTTAAGTGGCTGCGGTGAAGGGACTTGAAGCCTCCCGCTATTTCGTGCATGTCCCGGACATCCTTCAAAGTCGTGGCGGGAGCTCGACATCGAGCTCGATGCCTTCCTCTTCTTCTTTCCCCAACAAGTTCACTACAAAGGCAACAAGTCGTGCACGTGCACGGATAAAAAAAAAAAAAAAGATGGAGGGCCTCACCCTTCACCGACTCCACCTCGGTGGCGGGATCATAAGGGCTAAGCCCGCAGCACTGCGAGCTCGGCCTCGGTAAAAGCCTCGCCCACGAGACCAACTTTGTCCAAAGGCTCCTCCGCACCACCGCCGATCTCATCAACAATCACATCACGATCTTCTCCGATCGCCATATGAATCAGATCCCTCGAACCGATGTGAAGAAAAACTTCTTCCGCCAGCTCAAGATCTTCGATTTTATCTTCGCTGAATTTGCGACGGGTGATAAATAATACCACCCCGAGCCACCATTCGCTTGTAAAACCGAGAACAAGTCCCAAAGTGAAAGGAAAATTATGCCACGGGCATAGACACCTAGGCCCGCCGATGCGGAAAGAATTTGGCGTAAGTTGGGCGAGATATGCCAAACATCCGCTGAAGTTCGACATATACACGAGGATATGAAGACGAAGACCAGCCCGAGGCCGCCTTCAGACATCGGTGACAAACCCTTCCGGAGGGCACAAGCCCTATTCTCCTGACGGGGCAACATACACAATATCGTAAGAAATACAGTATTGGGAGACAATCTCCTCTATATCGGAGATTTTTAAGATAGAAGAAAAAGAAGACACTTTACCAAAATCCCGCGAGGGGGGAACATGCAAAACCGCCGGCGAATCCGACGGCGGCACACACACAATACGACGCTCAGAGGATTTACTAGAAGAAGAAGAAGCCATAACTTACTTTTGTTTTATCGAAGATGATGGTGATGAACTCCGAGACAACAATGGCGACGGTTACACGCTTTTTTTTTTTCAGAATACCAAAAGTTTGAAAGTCTGTTTTTTGGAAATGGCAAAAGTGATATGAGAAATGGCGTATCAAGGAAGATATTCCCCCATTATGTGCTTTATCGGGAATCCAACCGCTGCCACATTAAATGCGTATCCTGTGTCCCGTCCCGTGCTCGACGACGCGTAAAAATCCGTGTTCGCCTCGGCGTAACGCCTCCTCGTGAAGTCACAAAAGACCCCGCTTAACGCCTCGTCGGTGAAGTCGATCAAGACTCGCTTAACGCCTCGTCCGGTGAAGCGGTTGTAAAACCCCGCTTAACGCCTCGTCGGGTGAAGTCGGTCGGAAGACCTCGCTTAACGCCTCGTCGGTGAAGCGGGTAAAACCTCGCTTAACGCCTCGCCGGTGAAGCCGGCGAAAACCCCGCTTAACGCCTCGTCGGTGAAGTTAGTCAAGACCTCCTCGCTTAACGCCTCGTCGGTGAAGCGAGGCAGAAACCTCGCTTAACGCCCGTCGGTGAAGTCGGCCAGAGACCTCGCCAACACCTCGTCGGGTGAAGCGTAAGACCTCGCTTAACGCCCGTCAGGTGAAGTCAGCCAGGAGACCTCGGCTTAACGCCTCGTCAGGAGAAGCCAATCAGCAAACCTCGACTAAACGCCTCGGCAAGAGATACTATAGCGCACACGACCTCGGTAGACGCCTCTGCAAACGCGGCATTCGATATATGACTTCGCAAACATTATACACATCAAGTCAGATCCCGAGAAAAATGCCAACAGATCGTTCGCGTCCCGCCTCGACATAAACAACCCCAAACCAATACGACCTCGCTTCTGTGTCTTTTTTTTTTGGGGGGGGATTATGATAGGATAGGCCCAACTGCCAGGCCCAAGCATCAGGCCCAATACATGTAAAGCTGACATCGAGCTCGGCCTGGACAAGTTCTGCCCAAGAAGACCCCTAAAACCAGTGGGAACGTAGAAGGCTCGGCCATATCTAAAAGAATACTAATTCGAGAAGGGATAGGATTAAGATCCTATCCAAGATCTCGAATCCTAGTTAGAGAAGACCTCGGATTTAAGATCTAGGTAAAAGTAATTGTGTATAAATAGAGGCTAGATTAGACGAAATAGGGCATCCACACTCTTTGTAATTGCTTCTTACACATTCAATACACGAATACTCTCTCTTGCCCCGTGGACGTAGATCTAATTCAAAGATCGAACCACGTAAATCCCTTGTGTTATTCTCGCATTTATTTCCCTAACGAAATTAAGATCGATCAGTGCTTATGTTTGATTATGAAGTAATGCGAGAGCTATTTATGTTAAATATAAGTTTGACAACAAACGTGATCGAGAGATTGATTTGTTGTTGAGTAATTAATATATGTGGATAGGGTTTTTGTTATCATGTGCATTTTTAGTTAAATATCATTCGTAGATGATGACGGTTGGGTTGAGAGATTCTCCGCCATTAAGTTCGAGTCTAACATTGACGTAGTCAAGAGATTAGTTAATGTTGAACGCTTGGTGAGAGGCATGGGTGTTTTATGCATTGTGTACCGGCCTTGATTCATTAATAGCGAGGATAGATTTGAACCCTAGAACACCATCTCCAATTTCGTGTATCTGCCAATTCCTCTTGTTTTCCAAGTGCATCCTTTTTACCTGCTTTATTTTATTTCCTGCTTTCGTCCGTTTCGTGACAACCCCCCTTATTTTAGGATGTTAGTATTTATTTTCTGTTTTTGTGTGTGACATTAAACCGTAGCCCTATTAAGCCTTCCTCGAGAGATTTGACTTGGGTCGACCTTACCGCTCTATAAGGACCTCGTACTATTGCGAGCGACTTAAAAGAACAATTTGGTATGAACAAATTTTGGCACCGTTGCCGAGGATGGCTTTAGGCTTTTGGTTTTGTGTCGCTTTGTTTTTCATATTTCCTTTTGTTTTTTCTGTTTCTTTCCCTGTTGCATTATAAATATATGGTGAGAGAAAATAATAAACTATCATATTCATTTGATGTGATTTTCGAAAATCACAGAGATCAAAATAGGAGACTGATTTTTGCAGTGTTCTCCATAGATTGCTCTCACTCACTATTGAAGAATAGACATCTGGGATACAGTCCAGAATATCAAAGCTAGAGTCAGCCATTAATCTTATATCCGAGAAATTCACAAGTAAACACGAGTAAACACTACGTGTTGTAATTAATTATATAGATGCTAGGTATATAATCAATGTATGGTGAATTAAACATCCAAGATAGATCCTCAGAAAGAGGACAAAATCAAATTTTCCTACACTGGAGTCAACATACTGAAGAAACATGGAGTCAACCCAACTGAAGAAACACAGAATTATTTAAACCTTGAGTGTTTGACTTTCAACATGTCAGAGCGGATCTGCAGAGAATCCTGACGTGCTAAAACTACTTTTCAGAGATGCAGAGCTCAGATTTACGATGTTGCAGACATGAAAAATATGAGGATTCAAACGAGAAGATTTCAAACGACAAATGAAATTAATATGATTGGTGTTCCTTCAATTATACTATTCATTATCTCTCCTATAAATACTTACAAAATCCAACCTTTGAAGGTTACCGAAAACTCTGTGCATTCAAGTATTCAAATCACCCATAATTCAGATACAAAGAACATTCAAATAGTGATTTTCGAATAAGGGAGTTCCAAGTGTTATTAGCAAATCCTCAGAGCTCAAATATAATTAATAGCTCATGATTTCAACATACAATCCCATTACATCTAAGCAACATTCTTGCAATTCCTTAAGCTTGGAAACCTTGAATTGTCTCCTGTGACAGCTCAGACTCTAAGTTGGAAAATCCCTCAACCAAAACTCTCTTAAAAGTTGAAATAGAAGTTGGGCAAGTAAGCAACAAAGTTTTCGTTGTTGAAAGCTTCGTTTTTCTTGCACCTGTAAGCAAGAAGGATAGGTCGACTACACTCGTATGCAGATAGAGGTTAACTATCACCATTAAGCGTAGGAAGACATGATAAATTGGTCGGGGTACAGATAAGGTGAACTTCTGTACTTAGATTTTTCTGTTGTACCCATAAGCAAGACCAAATCTCAAGTAGTGGATTGACTTGGTTATCAGTTCGTGGACGTAGGAGCTGATCTCTTCGAACCACGTTAAAAACTAAGTGTGTTATTTACTTTTAGTACTTTACATTTCATGTTATTAAACTGAACGCACTCAGCACACTCAAAATTTGATAAAGTATTTTATCAGTAATAATTTTCAGTAAAGGTAAATTATTAGTCCAGCCGATCAGCTACTTCAGCAGTCGGTAGGATTGCTAAATGATACACTCAGTACAATACTTCCTCAAACTAAACTGACCAGAAGTACTGAAGTGCCAAACTGACATCTACTGACTAGTAGAAGGTCACTCTTGTTTTAAGGATTTTTTTTTTAATTTGCATCATCTAGTGTATCCCCACATACACCAATACAACCCTCAAGGGACCATCACTTGGAATAACTATTTCATCTCTAGTTGGTCAATAGTAAACCACCATACCAGCTCTCATGTGCATATCTATAAACACTCTCATTTCATGCAAAATTATACATTTTTACTTTATCACTCATAGAAATATTGCATTCTCTCTAGATGTATGGTTAATAGTAAATTGCTATACAAGCTCTCATGTACATATTTATAAACACTCTCATTTCATGCAAAATTATGCATTTTTACTTTGCCACTCATAGAAATATTGCATTCTCTCCAGATGTCATTTAAGATTTTACTAGTGTCATAGTTTCTTCCTGTGAATTATCTAGCTTTATTCTGCAAATTCCACAAGCTAGCACAATACATCCATTGTGTCTTTCTTCATCTCCAACTTCAACTTCGACCTTCTCAAGACAAGAAGATCCAATATCTTCGTTGACAGAGCCCCAACTCCACTCTATCATAATCACGAGTCAATGCATTCAATCTATGGTCTAAAATGGTATGAATGTTGGAAAAGTGTACAAAACAATACAGGATTTACCCGACGTATTACAACTCAAAACAGAAATGTGGAAGGAGATCAAACTAACAATGAACTAAATTGTATTATAAAAAAAAATGAAATAACAACCGTAGAATGATGCCGAGTCGAGGAGGCCTCTTTCCGTAAGACGAGATACGTCCGGGTAGTGCTCTCGGTTCTGGCGTATCGTCCCCAAAGATAAAACGACAGCGTCTCGTGGGTGGAAGCATCGTAGACCAACGAGCTCCGACGAACTGGACGGAGGCGAGGACAGAGCTTGGACACGAGCTAAGAATGTAGAGAATATGCGGGTATGCAGGTTGACAGTAGGTGGCTAATGCTGGGGAGACATGTCCTATTTATAGGCGTCGTCATCCTCATGGGGAACATGCTGGAGTCAACACCCGCATTGATGTCAGGTGTTACGAAGTTATGTCCCCCATTGAGTGTAGAGGGGGTTACGCGGTGGTTTCTGGAGACAAGGTGGGAGTTACACCCACGTTTCCCGCAGAGCCATCATGTTGGGACGTTACCGACAGTTACGATGAATCTGGACAACGCGTGCGTCCAGGTTCATTGGACGTATCCGAACGTCTCTTCAAGTGCACAGATTAGGCCACACGAGGTGGGCCTCGGACCAACTCCATCTTTGGGCTCGATCAAACATTGATCCAAAATATACGGTCAATGGGCCACGGAACCAGGCCCATGAATAAGCCCAAAGACCAAGACCAAGATCCATGATCCATGGACCACGGAACCGTAGCCGGGCCGACTGGGCCTGGTCCGGTCCGGGCCGGGTCGGCCTGGACACGGCCTGGGCGGACGACATGCGCGTGTGGGTTTTTCCATCCCATCACTTGTGCACATAATTATACTAAGTGTTCAATGAACCTCTTATATACACAATTAATGAAGGTACATTAATCAATGTGGGATAAAGATTAATTAATCCATGCTTATCCCCTTAAGCACATAACTTCATGTTTAAGTGACCAACTTTGATCCATTATTTCTCACTCACCGAAATCGATTTGAGAATATGAATACACCACGATCATCTACTCAAAACGTAGATCGATCCTATGTCATTTAATTTCACAAAATTAAATGTTACGTCACTCAAAATCTTGGTCAAAGTAGCTTCCTGGAAACTTGACCACATATATAATAAACATATATATATGCACTGATTTCCAACAATCCCCCACATAAGTGAAAATAGTCATATGCATGTATGAAGACACAGCTCAGTCCTCAAGAGATGTTAAAACATTTGGACATGTGGTTTATGGCCTAGAACCTTCCATAGTTAGTACCATCGAGTACACAGGCGGATTAGTGGACACGATGCCTTGAACTATTCCCCCACAACGTGCACTGAGACAATGGTATTAACACTTTAACACCTCAACCTCATCCGTTCTCATGTTTGATTCCATTTTGGCCATGGACATCCACTTTGGATTCATAAGTATTCTGTTTGAAGCGGCCCCACTTCGCACTTACATAGGTGATTCTTTACCGAGTATCTTGCCATACTCAACCTCCTCGAGGTATCTTAGGAATCATTAAGAGTCAATGACTCAACCTCACCACTAGGTAAGTTTTCCAACACTCGTTTGCTTTCTAGGGAAAAGACTAACTTGAGTGTTTACACACGAACACCTATAGCTGTAATAACCCGAAAAATTTAAAACTTTTATTAGTAATGTTTAAATCACTTATTTGTGGTTCTTAGACCTTAATTATGTTTAAGGTAACCAACGAAACGAATTAGAATCGATTCGAAGATCGATAACTAGAGAAATAAAAAACGAGTGACTAATCCTACCGGATTAGGGTTTTCTGAAGAGCCTGAACATATAATGAAAGATCGAGAATGAATCTTGACAAAAGGATTTCATTTCTAGAATCCTCTCGTGAAAAAATGCGAGAAGCCAAAGAATGAGAATTTTGGGCATACTTGCCCTCGCCTTAAAAGCACTATTTACGAGCCTGATCAATTTCCATCCGTGCTAATCATGATAATTAATGATAACAATTAAATTCATGAAGGAATATATTATTATGAATTTATAAATTATAAGAATCAATTTCTGAAAGAAATTCCTGAAGAACTTAACCGAACGTCGGGAAAAATATACCGGGAAAACCCTAAATTGATCCGAATGACCCGAAACTCGAACCAAGGGTATAAATCAATAAAATATGATTTATAAGACTCAAATTAATTATGAAATCTCAAGAGTTCAATAGAATTTTTGAATGGGCATAATTTAATCGCCGAACGCTGTTTTTCCGCGTAACTCGAAATTGACTTATCGGACGACGTCCGAACTTCTTAAAATTTTTATAAACATTGAAATAATTCATTTGGAGGCTATTTGATAAAATAAAACTTTAAGGTTCCGAGAAATTAATCGAAAGCGCGATAAAACTTAAAGAGTCGGTATTAACACGCCAAAACGGGTAATTTGACCAATCCACCTCCCCAACAACCACCAAGACCACCCCAAATGGGAAATGACAGCCCTTAGGTCTGCCAATACAGTGGGGAGACGTCCCATTGCAGCCCATTCACTTAGAACCCTTTTTGCTCTCAAATTTTCAAATTCTCTCTACACTCTTCAAGCCTTGAGCCTTAAATCCTCCTTCCAAACCCCTCCCACACTCAAATAATCTTTCTAAGAGCATAGGAATGTATTATTCATCATCCTCTTCCATCCTAATGGAGTGGAATTTTTGTTTGATTTTTTTGGGTTTAAAAGCCCTAATTTGCTCCTCATTTTTTTTTCGTGACTTTAGAGCCATAAAATTCTCTCAAGCCATGAATGAACAATGCTTAGAATAATTTTCTAAGGCTACTGTAAAAATTTCAGAATTTTTGGAGCATGTTATTTTTTTTTATTTATGCTTTAATTCTTTTTATATGTGAGGAAGCATGATTTAGTTAATATTATGTGATATTGTTGCTTGCTAATGTATTAGAAGTATGTAGAATAATTATCATAATTTTTAGAATTATTTTTTTTATTTTTCTTTTAGAAACCGTGAGCTTGGGGGATTATTTAAGCCATGATTTGATTTTTTATTTTTGAAAAATAGTTGAGATATGGTGTTTAAAATATGATGTGAACATCATCTAAAAATCTTGGAATTTTTGAAACACATCTCCTATTTTATTTTATTTTGACCGATTATATTTATATACTTTTAGAGTATTGTTTGGTTTTTGTTTGTTGAAAATAGTTGAGATATGGTTATTAGGGTATGATATGAACATCATATATTAACCTTTAATTTATTCAAACACCTCTCCTATTTTTGATGAAAAAAAACCGTGAGCTACATATATATATATATATATATATAATGATTTATTTGATTTTTGTTGTTAAAAATAATAGGATGTGTGATATTATGAAATATTGGTTAATGTTTGATGTTAATATTACATGTTATTGCATATATAACCATATTGTGCAAGGTTGAAATTTATTGAATATGTATATATATATATATATATCATCGAAATGAAATTAGGATAGAAATCATGGGTTTAAAATTTTAATGCATGATATGGAATGATATTTCATGTTTAGTATATGGTATAAGCATGATATAATTTTTGTGGAATTTATTGAACACCAAAGCTCACTAAATTGTGATTACCGAAAACTTTGGACAATTTTAACTTATGGTTTAAAATTTTATATAATGATATTGGGTTGATAATTAAATTCTATAATATGATAGGAGTATAACATGATTTTATTGGAATTTATTTGGTACATATGATAATTGTTGTTAATTATCGAAAACATAACAAAATGGCTAAGTATGGGTTTTATTCTAATGTTAAATGATGCTATGATAGTTAATTATAAACTTAGAATGAATGGTTGTGATTAGGGTGAATGAATGGAACATTTATGCACACTTACACAATGATTGTGTATTATGTTAGAAATTAGGGTTTTCTAATGCTTTAATATAGTTTATGTTGTGTATGGTATTGTTTGGTATTGGATGTTTATGTTTATGTTGTACCGACAAACCAAAACCCAAACGTAAACAACATAATACTATATGTACGAGAATCCAAAAGAAATCGACCAATTTCGATAATTTAAGAGGGAATTAACGAGAAGCGAAGTTAGACCCAAATTAGGGTTTTCTATTTAATAAAAGGACACTCGAATGCGAGTTCCTAAGTTAGAAAAACCAAAAGCCGAGCTACAACGTTAGTACTCAATAACGACAACCCAATACGATATTAGTTGAGCGTTAAAACAACTCGATAACGAACAACGATTATACGACATATGTAATCTCCGACGAGTTAGAATAAACAAACAATGTCGTAATGTGCAAGCAAAGATTCGAACATAAGATGTCGATCCTTATGTCTCAAAAGTCGAGTTAATTTCCGAAGCACTTCATTTATTCTTAAGTACTTACTTACATGATAGCATGTGTTCACTTGATCATAAGTCAATACTCATCTTTTAATTATTGTGCTAATACGACAAGCCGTCAAGCATAACCTACTAGGACGTAACTAAAATTGCTAAGTCTAGTTAGTGGCTTGAGAGTTTTCTAATTTATCAATCATGATTTGATTACCGACAACCTATAACGTAATAACGTTATAATAAAACTAAGGTTAAGAGTCGAGGATAGACTCGGAATATGTGATTCATAATTGGAGTTCACCTATGAACGATGAAGTAATATAGCTTGGGAATTGGGAATGTAAGATAATAGAAATTATCTTAAAACGATCACATAAAATCATAAAGAAACCCTAATTGGGAACTTTAAGTCGTAGTTTATAAACAACATTCGATCGATAGAAAGAATCTAAGAAACGCTATTTTCTTATGAAGGGTTTGATCGTACGTAGTTGGCGAGGAAGAACATCACACCTTCTCATTTAGAACCACTAGCTTGGATTAGCAGGTGAGCTCTCTTGAAATAAAAATGATATGTATATCTATCTCAAAGCATGATTTACAAAAGCTTTATGAAATATTATTACATAAACTGTTATTGACTGCCAAATGTTTATGTTTTGTTGTTATCCTATCTGATATTGGTATATCCAATGTGGTATGTGAATGTGTTGGTCCACCAACGTTAAAAAAGGGTAACGATCGGATCCGACTTAGTTAAGGACTAACTCGGATTATGTACACGTGTGACTGTGTGTTAAGGTTAGCTACCTCGACCGGTCACGGTGACTATGTGTAGGTGGCCACCTCCATAGTGCGCGAATGAATGAATGAATGATCAGATATGGAAACAACATGAATGAAAAAGTTCGGCCGAACGCTTTTGGAAAACGATAAAATGTTTGATAGGCATGAGTCTTTTAACTAAAATCCTCATGCGTTATTTTGGGCAGTTAATAACTTTTGACAAAGAAAATGTTTTCGGCAACGAGTCCACTGAGTACTTTTGTACTTAGCCCTGCATTTCGTTTTTGATGTGCAGGTTGAGCAAGGATCGATGATGGGTGCGGTGGTGCGAGTAGCGACTATTTTGATGCTTTATTAGAAGGTTTCTAGAACCTCGGGCATGCATCGCCATATGCATGTCCACACGCTTATTTGCCGCCTAACTCGATATTATTTTTATGCTTGATTTATGATTGCTTTCATACCGATTGAACTTGAGGTCGCACTCGCCTCCTTGAATTGTGCCCCGATCAAGTTATTGTTGAACCTTGAACCTTTGACGAGTCCTTCGTGACTCGAGTTGGTATGAACATTTTATCCCTTTTAGTCTATGCATTATTGAGTAGTTAAATGGTTAATTGCATTGATTAGTTGTGTTTATATCCGCGCCTTACTATACCAAAGGTGATGATCCATATGATCCGTACTTTTTGGGAAGTCGGTCGTCATAAAGTGGTATCGAGCACTTGTTCGCTCCGAATCCTAAAACCCTTTCCTCGAATCCTAAGTTGAAAGTTTAGTCTAGAAATTGTTTGTGTTTGATCACATCGACCGCACTCCATCGCCGCCCCGCTCAACGAGGAAGAAGGTAACTATTTCAACTAAAAAAATAATTATTTTGAAATGATGGAAGTATATGAAATGTGAATTGAAATTTCAATATCGCTTTGTTGAGAAGTTGAGAAATATTTGAAAATGGAAATTTTGAAATTGAAAAGTTGTTTCAATTGACTAGTCATTAGCTTGAATGAAAGTTACAAGCTTTAAGAGCTTGTAAATGAGTAAATGAGAATGCTTGATTATCGCACAATGTGTCGCGATTTGTGTTTATCTTGTTGTATGCTGAAGCATGATAGAAGCATGATTTAAATGAGTATGTTTCCCATGAGAACATCGACTTCCAAGACGATGACCCTTTGCGCCGAACTTAGTATGAGAACATAAGTACCCCAATCGAACGAAATACTAAGAAAGAACGAGAACATAGAAATCCTAAGAATCACAGTCCTAACGGATTCGAGGATAAGAACGCGATGAATCTACGATGACGAAGCGACTGCTTAACTGGAAGTTCGTACTGTTATGAGTCCCAACCGCTCTACGCGAAGGAATTCTGAACGTCATGCGTGTCGCCTCTATCGTAACAATAATGAAATGAATCAAGTATAACTATAGGGAAGCATAAAAGGAAATAATGATTTGTAAGTGCATAATAATGAGGGCGGATATGATATGATCCTATCACGTGAATAAAAAAATAAGAAATCCAAGACCCGATAAGATAAGGTGACCACTTATCCTTTACCCGAAGGATAGGCCTCGATCGTTGCTATACTCTAAGAAACCATACCGTCTCTTTCCGGAGACCCAACCATAAAAGTCGCACCATAGGAATTGAGGTAGATAGGTCATAGTACGATATAGATTGTTATAACCTTCTTTGTACATATGTTATTATGTACATACCTTCTTCTAGATATACCGTTATGTTACCGTGTCTGACCATAGTGATACTTTCCTTTTCAGATGGCTCGGACTATGTTCACAACTAGGCGCCTCCGCCCTCTAGGGCCACCCCGGGAGGTTATACGATCGCATGCTCCTACCGACGTGCCACGGAGATGACCTTGGCGAAGCTGGCGCACTTCACACGCCATCGGGCTGCTGCATGCCCGGTACATCGCATTATGACGGTGTACTCCGCCGATCATGAGACCGCCATCCGATCGCGTGGTTACGCCGTGAGATATCGACGGACTACATTTACCGCGTCGAGAGAGCTGACACAGGCGGACTGCGCCGCTTTGCTAGCCACTGAGCTATGTGTTCACGGTGTATGGAGCTGCACCACGTGGGCCGTATCTCCCAAGCACGGGAATACACTTGGCGTGATGAGATTCCGAGTGGCTCCATCCGAGGTGCCCCATTTGGCACCGACGGACTGTGTTCTCGCTCGGCGATGGCGAACATGTTCGAGGCGGGACCTTCCGCACCGGCACTCACCTTCCCACCCTACCACCGTAGGATTCCATCTCGCCATTGCCCGCCCAGCCATCACCGCCAGTCATGCCATGCCCATATCCACCTCCACCTACCGGCTCTCCCCCAGTCCAGCCACCGCCACCTCCGCCTGATCCTTTGGACCACGATGCTGTAAGGATTGATGATCCCCATGACATAGCTACAGGTATAGTGAGAGAGACCGATGTCCGCCCTGCTGTTTCCCTTTTCCGGATGATGTCTACGAGGAAGTCATGGCTGAGATCCGCCGAGACCTAGCGGCTATGGAGGCTGTGGTCGTTAGAGACCGAGAGCCCGTTGCTCCCGCACTCGACGCTGAAGAGGAGGAAGATCCAGAGGAAGACCCCGAGGAAGATCCAGAGGAAGATCCCGAGGAAGACCCGAGGAAGACCCCGAGAGAGATCTATTAGCTGACGACGAGATGGAGGGAGTGGATAGCTCCCATGCTTCCAGTCCCGACTCCGACACATGGAGCCCGATCTACACCCCGGGCGACCATAGATCTAGTTCTTAGGATTAGATTGTCTTTTTGTCTATATACTCTGTATATCTTTTGATGCATGCGGAAACGACGAGTCGTTCCGACATGAACCTTATTTTGATGACCAGGGTGACGTTAGATTTTTGTACGCACCGTGACTAGGTACACGGAGTGATGTTGGTATTTGTTTTTGGGCATCATGCTCTGTACCTGGTCTTTTGTAATCTTCAAAACGCTGATGAAAGTCCTCGTAGAGGCAATTGATATGATATGGTGATAGCTCCTTGAGAGCCATTTGTTTTAATGTTGCGATGTGTGGTGTTCGATGATGTGCTAGATTATTGCTGATAATTATATGAATACCGTGCTGATATGTATGCATTGATCCTGATGGATAGTATAAGATAATTTCTAATTACGTGTGTTTATGAAGGATAGGATGCCGCCGAGAAGAAGAAATCGTGAAGTAACACCTGAGAGAGAAGACACTCCACCCCCACCACCACCACCGGCGAGACGGATCGAGGAACTATTCCTCAGGCAGAACCCACCAACCTTCAACGGGACTGGGAATCCCGTGGATGCTGAACTATGGATTCGCGCTCTGGAGCGAATCTTCAACTTCCTCCACTGCACCTCTCAGGAACGCTTGTCATGCGTTGCCTTCCAGATGACTGGTGCCGCCGACTTCTGGTGGGAGGCGAAGAGGAAGACTCTATCTGAAGAAGAACTGGAAAATTTCTCCTGGGAGGAATTTAAGGAGGAAGTGTACGAGAAGTACATTCCTAAGAGCTACCGGAAAAAGAAGGAACATGAGTTCTACAACCTACGCCAAGGAAAGACGACGGTCACAGATTACGACCGTACATTCTGTGAGATGTCGCGGTATCGCAGTTGGTCGACATCGACGTGAAGAGGACTAAAATTTTCGGCGGACTCGCCATGAGATCGGTGTCGCTAGCTGGTCACGGAATCAATTACAGTGAGGCCCTCGGTCGCATCGACATCGAGGTCGCTATGCCCAAAGACAGATTGTCGCCAGGCATCCCCCGAATCATCAAGGGATCGTGGAAGAGAGGGACCCCACCAAGGACAAGGGTCCAACACTGGCCAGGCCGACAGGAGGCGATGGCAAGGAAATAACATGCCATCTGGGCACGGGCAGGGGAATGGACGCCCCATGGTACCCGCATCTGGCGGGGGAAACCAAAAATTTGTGAAACTCCCCGTGTGCCCCAGGTGTCATAGGAGTCATAAGGGTGCATGCGTATTCACGAATGATGGATGTTTCAAGTGTGGCGAGAAGGGACACTACTCCAGGGACTGCCTGATACGCCAAGGAGGAAATGGCCGTCCAAATGTGCCCAACCAAGTCCAACCGGTCCGGCTATCCAAGCTCAACCGATCCAACAACAGCCCCGATCCAAGATTATCACCGAATCACGACCATATCAACCACGGGCAACGACAACAACAATGGCGACAACCGCAGCGGAAGAAGATCGATAGCCCCAACAGCCACAACAACAACAACAATAGCAGCGAAGAACGCGGAACCGCAACAACCAAAACAACTTTATCAAGAACAACAAATGCCTCAGAAGGCGAGGCCTCACGCCTCAACCAGAAAGGGAGTTCCGTAAGAGCCGCCAAGGAACCAAGGAAACTTTGCGGTATAGGAATACTCTCCAATTACCGTTATCCCACTGTTTGACATCGGCGCCAAGACTCTTTTATTGTGAAGCATGCGTAGAGAACTTAGGATTAGATCCTAAATGCGCCGAATAAATCATGAGAATTTCTTCTCCAGTAGGAGGCATAAGAACGGTAACCCACATATGCTCGAACCTAGAACTTGGATTAGGCTCACTTAAGGTCATAACAGATAACCTTCACGCCATACCTATGATAGATGTGGACATAATCCTAGGAACGGATCACTAACCGAACATAGTGCGACCATCCCATGCAATGAAAGGAAAATTTATTTCCAACATCCCGGAGAGGAACCTACCGACCTTCACGGGATCAGCATGGGGAGAAGAGTTCCAATCATATCCACACTACAAGCAAGGACGTTGCTGAACAAGATCGAGAACCATGCCTACCTCGTCTACCTCCAGGAGGAAGATCAAAATGAGAGGAGAATAGAAGACATCCCGATCGTGAAGGAGTATCCCGATGTGTTTCCAGAAGAACTACCGGGATTATCGCCAAACCGATAGATCGAGTTCACGATCGACCTCGAACCAGGTTCTGCCCCGCGTCAAAAGCCCCATACCGGATGGCACCGAAAGAACTGGAGGAGTTGAAAATCTAGCTACAAGAACTCTTGGAGTTAGGTTTCATTAGACCCAGTGTGTCTCCATGGGGAGCACCTGTCCTTTTCGTGAAGAAGAAGGATGGCACTTTGAGAATGTGCATAGACTATCGAGAGTTAAACAAGATAACTCTTAAGAATAAGTATCCCTTGCCCCGAATTGACGATCTGTTTGATAAGCTTAAGGGAGCAGGAGTCTTCTCAAAGATATATCTAATGTCGGGATACCATCAATTAAGGATTAGACCAGAGGATGTACCTAAAACGGCTTTCCGTACAAGGTATGGTCATTTCGAATTCATCGTTATGCCCTTTGGACTTACGAATGCCCCAACAGTATTTATGGATATCATGAATTGGGTATTTCAACCGTACTTAGACAAATTTATCCTGGTATTCATAGACGATATCCTAATATACTCCAAGAATAACCAAGAACACAAAGAGCACTTGAGAACGGTGCTGCAAACATTAAGGCAAGAGCAACTCTTTGCCAAGTTTAGCAAGTGTGAATTCTGGTTAGGCGAAGTGACATTCTAAGGTCACATCGTGTCCACCGAGGGAATCAAAGTAGACCCCTTAAAGATTGATACCGTTCGAGAATGGAAATCACCAAAGAACCCGAATGAAATTCGGAGTTTCTTAGGACTTTCCGGCTACTATCGACGATTTATCGAGGGATTTTCAACGATAGCCCGACCCATGACCCAATTGTTGAGGAAAGGAATCAAGTACACTTGGACCGCCGAGTGTGAGGCTAGTTTTCAGAGACTGAAGGAGTTACCGACTGTAGGGAAAACTAGGTTTAGTCCTCTCCCGATGATCTATCTTGGATATTTAATTCACCATACATTGATTATATTCCTAGCATGCACCTATATAATTAATTGCAACACGTAGGGGTTTTCTCGTGTTTACCTGCGAATCTGTCGAGGTGGATCGGATCGAGAATCGTGCTTTGACCTTCTGGACTGTATCCCGGTTGCCCAAACTCCAATATCGAGTAAGGATAATCTATGGAGAATGCTACAGAAAATCACCCGAATCCTCTCCCCAATTTTCGAGAATCACTCTCCCAAACACTATAGAGACTCACGAAAATATGGTGCGTAATATTGAGGATTAACATAGACTTTATCTCTTACCTTATATTTATAATGCATTACCATAATCCCATAAGGAAAGGATCCATGCATATCCCATAAATATAATAATATCCTTATAGGATAAAGAGAATAAAATCATCATCCTAATAGAGGTAGTAGGCGCCGATTTTCACAGTAGCTACGGGCCTGGATGGGCCAGCCCAGGGATCAAATGCAAGGAATAAAGATGGGCCTCAAATAAATTAATTATCTTATGTTCAAATTTAACATAAATTAATTTATAAACATTCATTCATGCCACTAGAGAATAAATGCTGACTTACCCCTTTAATACCGAAGTTGAGTCGGGCTTGCACTAAGACATTACGAATCCCCGTTTTTAAGATATCGAATGTCCATTAATTATGTAGAGCATTCTGACTGTTTAAAATAATTAATATCTTTAATTCCTTAAGTAGTACCACTCAACCTTATTATTTTACTTGAGCTAACTCAACCTGCAGGGTTTAGTACAATAAACCTTTTGAGCTCCTTAAGGGGACGTCATCATCCTAAACGGATACGGTGACTCGATACAGATAACTAGCATGACATACAATCACTGCCACCACCCAAGATGCGGAGAATATTGGGTTAGAACATATAACCCTCCCATAACAAGTCAAAGTGATGGTCAAGAACTCATACTCACCTAATACCTTATCGAGGTTTAGATCATCGTAAGTCACCGAGATCTAGGTTATTCACGACGCTCGGATAGAAGAACTCATCTCATCGTGATCCATCAATACGTCGTGGACGCATCAAAGATAGACAAGCAACCAAGTCAAGTCACTTCTTATCTATACCGCAACCTATACCGACAACTCGTCCTCAAGTTGTCTCAGCTGTGATTCTTTTTATATCTCATTAAGCTTGACCAATCATACAGACTTCTGTGATCTTCTACACACTGTATGATCTAACTTATATATGAGATAAGGGGACACAGATATATGCAATCAAGTAATAAAATCAGATAGGAGATTGTAATAGTGGTAACAGGAAACATTGTATACAAGCTCAACCAAAACTGCTTTCAGTATACAAATCCAACAATCTCCCACTTATACTAAAGCAAACTTTTAGTATACAATGTGTCTCTATTAGCTATTACAAACAAAACCATCACTTTGCTTCTCCCACTTATACAAAAGTTTCCTTTCTAAGTGGGTGCCATCAAGCGCAATCCAAGTCCTCGAACGTGCACTTCGTAGACTTTTTGCGGCAGGCTCTTTGTGAATGGATCCGCTAGGTTATCCGTCGTATCAATCTTTTCAATCAGACGCCCCTCGCCTAACGATTTCTCGTATGACATGGTACTTTCTCTCTATGTGTTTGGTCGCCTTGTGGGTTCGTGGTTCCTTCGAGTTTGCCACTGCACCTGAGTTATCACAGTAAACTATGATACTCTTGGGAAAACCAGGTACCACACCTAGATCCATGAGGTAGTTCTTGAACCATACAGCCTCCTTAGCAGCCTCCGAAGCGGCTACATATTCGGCTTCCATGGTGGAGTCCGCAATGCATCGCTGCTTTGCACTCCGCCAGGATACGGCTCCACCTCCCAAGGTAAACACATAGCCTGAGGTAGACTTTTTCTCATCACGGTCAGCTTGGAACCGAGTCTCAGATAACCCAAAGGCATTAGACTATCGCATGGTAAACCAGCCTATAATCTCGAGTCCTTTTCGTGTACTTGAGTATATGCTTTATCGCATTCAATGAGCTTGTCCAGGTTAGACCGATATCTAGCTCTATCGGGCCTCGACACAAAGATTGCATACAAGAGACTTCCTACGGCGAAGCGCAAGGAACTTGTCTCATTTCCTCTATCTCCTTTGCGGTCATAGGTGATTGCTCCTTAGATAAAGGAATGCCATGCCCGAAGGTAGCAATCCTTTCGGCGGTCTCGCATACTAAAACGAGTGATCACAGTATCAATGTAAGACGCCCGAGATAAGCTCAACATTTTCCTCTTGCGATCTCGGTAAACCTTGATCCCAAGAATGTACGCGCATCTCCTAAGTCTTTCATTTGAAACCGATCGGATAACCAACTCTTTACGCCCGATAACAACTTCACATTGTTGCCAACTAGAAGAATGTCATCTACGTAAGCGCAAGAAATACCACATCACCGCTGACATCTAAACGATACACACAACTCTCGCTAGGCAAATGGGTAAATCCATAGGACTTTACTACCTCGTCAAAGCGTAAGTTCCATGATCGGAGGCTCGCTTAAGTCCATAAATGGACTTCTTAAGCTTCCACACTAGATGCTCTTCACCTTCACCATATAACCTTCTGGTTGCTGCATATAGATGTCCCTACCTTCCTCAAGGTAACCGCTTAGAAAAGCGGTTTTCACATCCATTTGCCAAACCTCAAGGTTTAAGCTGGTCGCTATGGCCGTAAGAATTCGATGGACTTGAGCATTGCTACAGCGAAAAGGTCTCATCGAAATCGATGCCCTCAACTGAGTGTACCCTTTCGCCACAAGCCCGGCCGTAAAAGCCGAAACCTCTCCATCTGAATCTCTTCCTCTTGATACCCACTTACTACCTATGGCTTCCTTGCCATCCGGTAGAGGTGTCTTTCAGATACATCCATAGTCATTATGGACTCAATTTCTAAGTCCATAGCGGTGTGCCATGATCTTGCATCAATGTCTTTATCGCCTCACTGACGTCCATGGGTCGATTATTGCATGTTCGCTTCCAGGACTAAACCAAGATTCACCCACGAACATAAATCGCTCGGGTTGACGAACAACCTCCCACTACGACGAGGCGCCACAGCACAATGGCAACGTGGGTGCAAGAACTTGTGGTTCTCTATCTTGCACAAGTTCCCGGTAGGTACCACTTGTACGGTCGGTATCTCCAATGGAACTAGACCCACTTCAATTTCTTGAAGTATCTCGTGTCGATCCTCCCACTGTAGACACCTACATCTTGTACCTTTGGTCTAATCGGTGGTGGAATACGATCATCTTCTAATTCTTGAAGAATGATTTCAACTTTGATTTATGATTTTCATATAATCCTCTTCTAAGAATCGGCATTAGTGCTAATAATGACCTTCCGATCCTTAGGACTATAGAATAAACCACCTTTCATTCCTCTAGATAGCCAATAAACGCCTTTTGCATCGATCTAGCCTCCAACTTGTCGACCTTCTTGTTCATCACATGTGCCGGATCGCCCCATATCCTTATGTGGTTTAAACCAGTCTTACCAAACCACAACTCGAAAGGGTCTTTTCGATCGACTTGATGGTACTAGATTTAGCAAGTATGCCGCCGCTTTTAAGGCATACCCCGTAATCTAAATAGGCAATGTTGCATAACTCATCATTGATCTAACCATTTCTAAAAGAGTCTTATTTCATCGCCCGACACACCATTTTGTTGTGGTGTGCCCGTGTAGTCTACCGGGAGGTAATCCCACACTTCACTAGATAGTCCATAAACTCATTATCGAGGTATTCGCCACCGCGATCGTAACGCCGTGACTTGATACTCTTACCAAGTTTCGCCTCCACTTCCGCCTTGAACTCTTTGAATTTCTCAAAGCATTCGACTTGCGGTGAAATGGTATATGTATCCGCACTTGAGTAATCGTCAATGAAATTGACAAAATACTGCATTCTCCACGAGCTTGTATGGACATAGGTCCACAGTCGAGAATGGACTAGCTCCAACACTTCTTTGGCTCTATAACCCTTCGCTTTGAAGGTCCGTCGACATCTTACCTTCTATACAAGATTTGCGCATCGAACCAGTAATCGTTAGATTACCCAACGCCCATTCTTAGCCGCCTTTGGATCCTATTTAGATTGATGTGACCTAATCTAAGATGCCGAGAAATGTGGTGTCATCTTCTAAGAAAACTTTCTTTTTCAAGGTTTGTAGACGATGCAACATAGTTATAGGTATTATGTTTGGCGTAAATAGTATAAAGCTTAATTATATAATGTGCCAACACGATAACTTCGTCATTTCTTATGATAGAAACACCACTATCAAAAATAATGTAATATCCATGAATAAATAATTTGAAACAAACAAGGTTCCACCAAAATCCGCACATATAAAACGCCTTTAAAACTAAAACTGTTGAATCAAAACATAAAGTAACATCTCCGACCGCAACGGCCTCGACTTTCGCTGCCCATGGAGATCGTTATCTCGCCATCACTCGCCTCCTTGTCCGCAGAACCCCCGCAGGTGTAACAAACATGACCAACAGCACTCGTGTCTACTACCCAAAATGGGTAGAACAAGTCGCTAAACATGTTTCACATTAAAGCAAATGGCGTACTGAGCCTCGAGCATAGGGCACTGGCCTTCCAATGCCCGCCTTGCAAGCACTTGAAGCACTTGCCCTCTCCTTGGGCTTCTTTAAGCCTCCGTGGCGGACATGTTCTTGCTCCCACTAGTTCCACTAGCCTCCCTCGCCACCTTTGGTGCCCCTTTTCTTTTCAATTTTGCAACGAAAAATTTGGGCCCTTAGATGTGCTAGCAAGAGCATGTGCTCCTTTTCCCATAACTCCTTCCGCGCCACGAGATCATTAAGCAACTAACTAAGTGTATACTCGGTCTTGCTCATGATCGCATTCACGAAAATTCTCAAAAGACTTGGGCAAAGGTGTTGAGGATGATATCGACTCGGCCGCCGTCAATACCTCCTCCCAACCGATCAAGACTATCCATGAGATGAGTCATGTGGAGATATGTTCATGGACCGAACTTCCTTCTTCCATCTTACACGCCAAGATTTCTCTCATTGTGTGGAAGCGGACTGTCCGATCCGATTGCCCAAACTACTCTCGAGACTTGACCATATATCAGTCGTGTCTACCATCGACTGATGCTGCAGCTGCAAGCCTTTGGACATAGTAGTCATCATATAGCATTTGGCCATATTGTTTAACTTATGCCAAAGTCTGCTTGACTCTCGCTGCTTATTCGTCGATGCGTCAGTAAGGGCATCGGGTTTAGGAATAGTGAGAACAAACATGTGTTTTACAGCGATAAGAACATATTCCATGTTTTGTTTCCACTCGATAAAATTTGGACCGGATAAGGGATTTTGTGCGAGCATATTGATAATCGGTGTAAGAGACATATCTGAAACGACAATGTAAACACATAAGCATACGATCGCACATAATTCGTAAGAATAATATTGTAACCTTTAGATAAAACAATATTAATTGAAACCTCCAATCACCCAAGGAATCCCACATGCAAGCCACGCCAGGACGCCACACACGAACCCCCGACTGCACTAAAATATACCTTTTAGTCGCTTAATTTCAATCCATGTCAACTTATCCTTATGACAAATGAAATTAACGATTGACCTTACTAGACCACATCACTATCACAAGAAGGGACTTCCGGAAGTTGTACTTGAGGTGATGTCTAAGCAATGACCACAATTTTAACAAATGAAAATGAATTCTTAGAATTGGCATACTCACTAGACCATACCGCCCAATCTAAATTCCTTTGTTATCTCATTTTAAATCTATCTCTAGAGAACTTATGAAAAAATCGCATATGCAAGCCACGCGTGTGGACATTTACATATGAAACTCCCACTTCTCAATAGATTAAAAAGTTTTATTTAGAAATCTCATCTAACAAACTTATGACAAACAAGGCAAGCAAGCCACGCGTGTGGATCGCTACTCACAGTGCGTATCACTTTGTTTAGAGATCAAAAAGTGGAGGTCTTGACATTTTAATTTAAAATTAATTTGTCGGGTTACTTGCTTAATCTTTTTGTTCAAAAGGTTTGTCCATGCAGATCACGTAATCCTTAGCATGCTTTTCTATAGAACTCAACATGTAAAACATGCTCGCAGAATTCTAAAATATGCTTGAAAACGCGATAAACCTAGCATGCTTACTATGCGCATCCAATCACGAAAACATATAAAATGTTTGTCAACGTAATTTAAACATACATAGCATGCTTATGCATAATTTAAACATCCACGACATGCTATGAACGATTAAAAATAAAATAAAACGTTCATCGCGGCCCACTTGTGGATCCTGCACTTTCCTGTCTAATCTATTACATAGAATTGCAAAGTACGGATCTTCATAAACATCAAAAACGGGCCTCGCGTGCACGGGCACGGACCGGATTCGTCAAAACTGGATTCGGGCCTAAAAATCGGGTTCAGGCTGGAAAATCAGGTCTGGGCTGGGTTTGGGCCGGGTTGGCCCAAAATGGGCTAGGCCGCGCTAGGGCACAGCCCATGCGCGTGCCCAACACACCGCTCTCCGCCTTCTCGCCCGCCGCGGTCGCGAAACGATCGCGACCGCTGAGCACGCGTGCGGCCACGCCACGCCGCCGCGCGCCGCCATTACTACCGAAGCGCGCGCGTGCGCGCGCCGCCACGCCGCGAGCGCCCGCGCCCGCCGTGGGCTGCCGAGAAAATCACGCCCGGCACCGAGGCATGCCGAGGTGTCTGCGCGAGAATCGTGCGCCCCGCACGCCCAGGCTTCCGATGCCGCCGAGACCCGAGCCCCTATTCACCCACCTGCCGAGCTGCCGAGAAACGCGCGCCATGGCCGAGGGACGTGCTGCGAACGCCGAGCACGCCACGCGTGCCGTCACCCGCACGCTCTCGCACCGTGCGTCCGGTTTCTCCGGCATACTCCCGTCGTCTCGTTCTCCATGCTTTCGTCTTCGTTCTTCTTTTACAGATAAGATTTACAGGAAAAATAAATGTAATCTAACCACGGATTTTCTCGTGGTGAAAAACAAAATCCGACAAAAATAAAACCGAGCCACGATGAACGACAGATCCAACAATTAATTAATTGCGCACGTAATAATCAAACGTGAATTAATCCAACAGAGCCAACATACTGATCCCAGGCTCTGATACCAATTGTAGGGAAAACTAGGTTTAGCCCTCTCCCGAGGATCTATCTTGAATATTTAATTCACCATACATTGATTATATTCCTAGCATGCACCTATATAATTAATTGCAACACGTAGGGGTTTTCTCGTGTTTACCTGCGAATCTGTCGATGTGGATCGGATCGAGACTCGTGCTTTGACCTTCTGGACTGCATCCCAGTTGCCCAAACTCCAATATCGAGTGAGGATAATCTATGGAGAATGCTATAGAAAATCACCCTAATCCTCTCCCCAATTTTCGAGAATCACTCTCCCAAACACTATAGAGACTCACGAAAATATGGTGTGTAATATTGAGGATTAACATAGACTTTATCTCTTACCTTATATTTATAATGCATTACCATAATCCCACAAGGAAAGGATCCATGCATATCCCATAAATATAATAATATCCTTATAGGATAAAGAGAATAAAATCATCATCCTAATAGAGGCGGTAGCCGATTTTCACAAAGAGCTACGGGCTGGATGGGCCACCTTAGGATCAAATGCAAGGAATAAAGATGGGCCTCAAATAAATTAATTATCTTATGTTCAAATTTTAACATAAATTAATTTATAAACATTCATTCATGCAACTAGAGAATAAATGCTGACTTACCCCTTTAATACCGAAGTTGAGTTGGGCTTGCACTTAGGCATTACGAATCCCCGTATTTAAGATATCGAATGTCCATTAATTATTTAGAGCATTCTGACTGCTTAAAATAATTAACATCTTTAATTCCTTAAGTAGTACCACTCAACCTTATTATTGTACTTGAGCTAACTCAACCTGCGGGGTTTAGTACAATAAACCTTTGAGCTCCTTAAGGGGCGCCATCATCCTAAACGGATACGGTGACTCGTCTGAGATAACTAACATGACATACAAGCACTGCCACCACCCAAGATGTGGAGAATATTGAGTTAGAACATATAACCCTCACCCATAACAAGTCAAAGTGATGGTCAGCAACTCATACTCACCTAATACCTTATCGAGGTTTAGATCATCGTAAGTCACCGAGATCTAGGTTATTCACGACGGTCAGATAGAAGAACTCATCTCACTGTGATCCATCAATACGTCAGAGACGTACCAACATAGACAAGCAACCAAGTCAAGTCACTTCTTATCTATACCGCAGCCTATACCGACAACTCGTCCTCAAGTTGTCTCAGCCGTGATTCTTTTTATATCTCATTAAGCTTGACCAATCATACAGACTTCTGTGATCTTCTACACACTGTATGATCTAACTTATATATGAGATAAGGGACACGATATATGCAATCAAGTAATCAAATCGATAGGAGATTGTAATAGTGGTAATGAGAAACATTGTATACAAGCTCAACCAAAACCGCTTTCAAGATACAAAACCAACATCGACGACAAAGACCGTACTAGCAAAGACACGAGGCAGATAAAGGGTACACAATCTACACGGATGCTTCAAAGAATGGACTAGGATGCATGCTGATGCAAGAAGGCAAGGTTATTGCTTATGCTTCAAGACAGTTACGCCTACATGAGTTGAACTACCCTACGCATGACCTAGAATTAGCAGCGGTCGTACATGCCTTAAAGATTTGGAGGCATCATCTTTATGGAGTTAGATGTGAGATCTATACTGACCATAAAAGCCTGAAATATTTGAGCAGAAAGATCTTAACATGAGGCAGCGTAGATGGTTAGAGCTAGTAAAGGATTATGACTGGGGTATCAATTACCACCCAGGCAAGGCTAATGTTGTAGCCGATGCCTTGAGTCGCAAATCCCACCCTAGTTTCGGATGTCTCCTCAGTCATGAGGAAATTCTTATAAAGGAATTTCAGAGGATGAACATCGAAGTCATAGACCCGTCTTTGACAATAGAGGGCTGTTTTGCAACGTTGATTGCAATCCCAGACTTAAGAGTCCGAATCTTAGAAGCTCAGAGGAAGAGCGAGAAGCTAGAAGAAATACGAGCTAAGATCAAGGACAACAACCACAAGAATTTCAAAGAAGCAACAGATAACGTTTTGTTGTATGACGGGAGAGTGTGTGTTCCAGAAGACGAAGGGCTTAGGAGCGAAATCTTGAAGGAAGCCCATGAGACTTCTTACATCGCACATCCCGGAAGCACCAAAATGTACCAAGACCTCAAAGAGAAATTTTGGTGGGATGGAATGAAGCGAGACGTAGCTTCATTCGTAGAGCGTTGTTTGACGTGCCAACAAGTGAAAGCACTTCACCAACGACCGTATGGAACCTTACAACCGCTAGACATACCGGTATGGAAATGGGATGATACAGCCATGGACTTTGTTACCGGGCTACCCAAATCACAAAGAGGAAATACCGCTATTTGGGTCATCATCGATCGCTTGACCAAGAGCGCGATTTTCTACCCATTCCGATAACACATGGATCGAGACGCACTAGCACGCTTGTACGTCCGAGAGGTCATACGTCTACATAGAGTTCCGAAGACTATTACGTCTGATAGGGATTCAAAATTTACATCCAGATTCTGGATGAGTTTACAAAAGCAATTGGGAACTCGACTACATTTCAAGATCGCTGCTCCACCCACGCACGGATGGACAATCGAAAGGACCATTCAAACGCTGGAAGACATGTTGAGAACCGTGGCCTCGATAGAGGAGAAAGTTGGGAACAAGTGTTACCACTTGTGGAATTCGCTTACAATAACAGCTACCAGGCAACAATTGGAATGGCCCCGTATGAAGCTCTTTATGGAAGGAAATGCCGATCAGCCCCTCTACTGGGATGAAGTGGGAGAAAAGAGAGTGTTAGGGCCAAACTCTGTGGGTGAAATGATCGAGATTGTGAGACAGATCCGCCAACGGATCAAGGAGGCCCAGGACCGACAAAAGTCGATACGCATACAAACGTCGCACAGAACTGCATTTTGACGTAGGAGACAAAGTCTTCTTGAAGATTTCTCCGTCAAAAGGAATCGTGAGATTTGGAATAAAAGGGAAACTACGACCACGTTTCATAGGACCCTATGAAATTTTGGAAAGAATAGACCAATGACATCGACTTGCATTGCCGCCAAGTTTTGGAAACGTACACAATGTGTTCCATGTTTCACAACTACGGAAGTACATACATGACCCCAACCATGTGATACCACCGACCGATATTTTCCTCGATAACAATATGAGTTACGTAGAACTGCCTACGGAAATTTTAGACCGACGTATCCAAAAGCTAAGGAACAAAGAGATACCGTTGGTGAAAGTTCTATGGCGACACCATGGTCAAGAAGAAGCAACCTGAGAACTAGAATCAGCTATGAAGGATAAATACCCAGATCTTTTCCAAGTTAGCAAATTTCGGGACGAAATTTATTTTAAGGGGAATGGTATGTAATAACCCGAAAAATTTAAAACTTTTATTAGTGATGTTTAAATCACTTATTTGTGGTTCTTAGACCTTAATTATGTTTAAGGTAACCAACGAAACGAATTAGAATCGATTCGGAGATCGAAAACTAGAGAAATCAAAAACTAGTGACTAATCCTACCGGATTATGGTTTTCTAAAGAGCCTGAACATAGAATGAAAGATAGAGAATGAATCTTAACAAAAGGATTTCATTTCTAGAATCCTCTTGCGAAAACATGTGAGAAGCCAAAGAATGAGAATTTTCGGGCATACTTGTCCAGTCAGTCTTAAAAGCACTATTTACGAGCCGGATCAATTTTCAGTCCGTGCTAATCATGATAATTAATGATAAAAATTAAATTCATGAAGGAATATATTATTATGAATTTAGAAATTATAAGAATCAATTTCTGAAAGAAATTCCTGAAGAACTTAACCGAACGTCGGGAAAAATATACCGGGAAAACCCTAAATTGATCCGAATGACCCGAAACTCGAACCAAGGGTATAAATGAATAAAATATGATTTATAAGACTGAAATTAATTATGAAATCTCAAGAGTTCTATAGAATTTTTGAATGGGCATAATTTAATCGTCGAACGCCGTTTTTCCGCGATAACTCGGAATTGACTTATCGGACGACGTCCAAACTTCATAAAATTTTTATAAACATTGAAATAAGTCATTTGGAGGATATTTAATAAAATAAAACCTTAAGGTTCCGATAAATCAATCGAAAGCGCATTAAAACTTAAAGAGTCGGTATTAACACGCCAAAACGGGTAATTTTACCAATCCACCTCCCAACTACCACCAAGACCGCCCCCAAATGGGCAATGAAAGCCCTTAGGTCTTCCAATACATTGGGGAAACGTCCCATTGCAGCCCATTCACTTAGAACCCTTTTTGCTCTCAAATTTTCAAATTCTCTCTACACTCTTCAAGCCTTGAGCCTTAAATCCTCCTTCCAAACCCCTCCCACACTCAAATAATATTTCTAATACCATAGGAAGGTATTATTCATCATCCTCTTCCATCCTAATGGAGTGGAATTTTTGTTTGATCTTTTTTGGGTTTAAAAACCCTAGTTTGCTCCTCATTTTTTTTTCGTGACTTTAGAGCCATCAAATGCTCTCAAGCCATGAACAAAAAATGCTTATAATAATGTTCTAAGGCTACTGTAAAAATTTCAAATTTTTGGAGCATGTTTTTTTTTTGTTTATGCTTTAATTCTTTTTATATGTGAGGAAGCATGATTTCGTGAATATTATGTGATATTGTTGCTTGCTAATGTATTTGAAGCATGTAGAATAATTATCATAATTTTCAGAATTATTTATTTATTTTTCTTTTAGAAACCGTGAGCTTGGAGGCTTATTTAAGCCCTGATTTGATTTATACCTATTGGGATCAATTATGATCCAGGCCTCAATATCGACTTTTTGTCTAAGATAAAAATTGAAAATTTTCCAATCAAAATTTGAAAAATAGTTGAGATATGGTGTTTAAAATATGATGTGAACATCATCTAAAAATCTTGGAATTTTTGAAACACATCTCCTATTTTATTTTATTTTATTTTATTTTGACCGATTATATTTATATACTTTTAGAGTATTGTTTGATTTTTGTTTGTTGAAAATAGTTGAGATATGGTGTTTAGGGTATGATATGAACATCATATATTAACCTTGAATTTATTCAAACACCTCTCCTATTTTTGATGAAAAAAACCGTGAGCTACATATATATATATATATAATGATTTATTTGATTTTTGTTGTTAAAAATAATAGGATGTGTGATATTATGAAATATTGGTTAATGTTTGATGTTAATATTACATGTTATTACATATATAACCATATTGTGCGAGGTTGGAATATATTGAATATGTATATATATATATATATATATATATATATATATATGGAATTATCGAAATGAAATTAGGATAGAAAGCATGGGTTTAAAATTTTAATGCATGATATGGAATGATATTTCATGTTCAATATATGGTATAAGCATGATATAATTTTTGTGGAATTTATTGAACACCAAAGCTCACTATATTGTGATTACCGAAAACTTTGGAAAATTTTTGTTGGATTTGTATACTGAAAGCAATTTTGGTTGAGCTTGTATACAATGTTTCCTGTTACAACTATTATAATCTCCTATCTGAATTGTATATTTGATTGCATATATCTGTGTCCCCTTATCTCATATATAAGTTAGATCGTACAGTGTGTAGAAGATCACAGAAGTCTATATGATTGGTCAAGCTTAATGAGATATAAAAAGTTTCACAGCTAAGACAACTTGAGGACGAGTTGTCGGTATAGGCTGCGGTATAGATAAGAAGTGACTTGACTTGGTTGCTTATCTATGCCGGTACGTCTCTGACGTATTGAAGGATCACAGTGAGATGAGTTCTTCTATCTGACCGTAGTGAAGAACCTAGATCTCGGTGACTTACGATGATCTAAATCTCGATAAGGTATTAGGTGAGTATGAGTTGCTGACCATCACTTTGACTTGTTATGGGTGAGGGTTATATGTTCTAACCCAATATTCTCCGCATCTTGGGTGGTGGCAGTGCTTGTATGTCATGCTAGTTATCTGTATCGAGTCACCGTATCCGCTAGGATGATGACGCCCCTTAAGGAGCTCAAAAGGTTTATTGTACTAAACCCCGCAGTCGAGTTAGCTCAAGTACAATAATAAGGTTGAGTGGTACTACTTAAGAATTAAAGCTATTAATTATTTTAAGCAATGTAATGTTATAAATAATTAATGGACGCTCGATATCTTAAATATTGATTCAGAATGTCTAAGTGCAAGCCCGACTCACCTTCGGTAATAAAGGGTAAGTCAAGATTTATTTTGTAGTGGCATGAATAAATGTTTATAAATTAATTTATGTTCGGGTCAACATAAGATAATTAATTTATTTGAGGCCCATCTTTATTCCTTGCATTTGATCCTGGGTGGCCCATCCAGCCCTTTAGCTAAGGAAAATCGGCCCCTCCTATGTGTATAAGGAAAGGATTTGATTCTCTTCATCCCACAAGGATATTATTATATTTATGGATATGCATGGATCCTTTCCTAATGGGATTATGGTAATGCATTATAAATATAAGGTAAGAGATAGATTCAAGGTTAATCCTTAATTATCCATCCTCTTAATTCTCGAAAATCACTAGAGCTTTAGTGAGGATTTTCGAAAATTATCTTGAGAGCATTGGCGATTTTTTCTTGTAGTATTCTCCATAGATCGTCCTCACTCGACGTTGGAGATTGGGCAACCGGGATACAGTCCAGAAGATCAAAGCACGAGTCTCAATCCGATCGATCCGTTCATCCCCGACAGATTCAAAGGTAAACACGAGAAAACCCCTACGTGTTGCAATTAATTATATAGACGCATGCTAGGAATATAATCAATGTATGGTGAATTAAATATCCAAGATAGATCCTCGGGGCGAGGGCTAAACCTAGTTTTCCCTACGATTGGTATCGAGCGAGGATCGATATTCGCTCTGTTGGATTAATTCACGCTTGATTATTACGTGCACTTAATTAATTGTTGGGTCTATCGATCATCGTGGCTCGTTTTGTTTTTGTTGGGTTTTGTTTTTCACCACGAGAAAATCCGTGGTTAGATTAGATTTTTTTTTTTCTGTAAATCTTATCTGTAAAAGAAGAACGAAGACGAAAGCACGAAGAACGAGACGACAAAGACTTATCGGGAGAAACCGGATGCACGACAGCACTCGGCGCCGTGCGCGCGTTCTCGGCAAAGATCGGGCGGACGGTGGTGTGGCGCGCGGCATGCGCACGGGCGACGCGGGGCGCACGACTTTCACGCGGAGCCTCGGCGGCGCCGCAAATACCGCACGGAAACCTCAACGCGCCTCGCAAGGTGCGGGCGACGCGAGGCGTGCGAATCACGCCACGAGGCCTCGGCGGCGCTCGGCGGCCTCGGCCAGAGATGCGCGCTGGAACCTCAAAGAGCGCGGGCATGCTCGCGGCATCGGGCGACGCAGGCGCGCTTTGTCGAAGCCCCAGCAGCCTTCGGCGACGCGGGATGGCTCGCCTCGGCAGGGCCGGCAGCGCTCGGCGACGCTGGCAGTTAGCAAGCAGCCAAGATCGCTGGCTGGCGCCCGCAGCAGAGCGCACACTCTCTCGGCGGCACTCGGCAGGGCTCTCGGCAGCTCGGCGTCTTCTCGGCAGGAGGCACGGGCGCTGGGGCAGCATGCTATGTATGTTTAAATTACGTTGACAAACCTTTAAGTGTTTTACGTATTTAAGTGCGCATAGTAAGCATACTAGTTTTATCGCGTTTTCAAGCATATTTTAGAATTCTGCGAGCATGTTTTACATGTTGAGTTCTATAGAAAAGCATGCTAGGATTACGTGATCTGCATGGACAAACCTTTTGAACAAAATGACTAAGCAAGCAACCCGACAAATTAATTTTTCAAATTAAAATGTCAAGACCTCCACTTTTTGATCTCTAAACAAAGTGATACGCACTGTGAGTAAACGTCCACACGCGTGGCTTGCTTGCACTGTTTATCATAAGTTTGTTAGATGAGATTTCTAAATAAAACCTTTTAAATCTATTGGGAAGTGGGAGTTTCATGTGTAAACGTCCACACGCGTGGCTTGCATGTGCGATTTTCATAAGTTCTCTAGAGATAGATTTAAAATGAGATAACAAAAGAATTTGGATTGGAAGCGGTATGGTCCTAGTGAGTATGCCAATTCTAAGAATTCATTTTCTGCTGTTAAAAATGTGGTCATTGCTTAGACATCACCTCGAGTACAACTTCCCGCGAAGTCCCTTCTTGCGATAGTGATGTGGTCTAGTAAGGTCCAATCGTTAATTTCATTTGTCATAAGGTTAAGTTGACATGGATTGAAATTAAACGACTAAAAGGTATATTTTAGTCTGGTCAAGGGGTTCATGTGTAAACGTCCACACGCGTGGCTTGCATGTGAGATTCCTTGGGCGATTGGAGGTTTCAATTAATATTGTTTTATCAAAAGGTTACAATATTATTGTTACGAATTATGTGCAATCGTATGCTTATGTGTTTTCATTATCGTTTCAGATATGTCTCTTACACCGATTATCAATATGCTCGCACAAAATCCCTTATCCGTCCAAATTTTATCTAGTGGAAACGAAACATTGAGAATGTTCTTACTGCCGAAGATAATTTATTTGTACTCACTACACCCCGTCCCAAGCCTCTAGACGATTTATCTACTGATGAGGAGCGCAAGGAGCACGAGAAATGGGACAAATCAAACAAAATGGCAAAGTGCCTTCTTTTGGTCACCATGTGCGAGTCCCTGCAGCTCCAGCATCAAGAGATAGAAGATGCAGCCACGATATGGCTAAATCTTATGAAATCGTATGAGGAGTTAGACAGAATCGCTTGTCATAATTTGACAAAATCTATAATGTCAAGTTCAATGAAGGAAAGTGATTCGTGCATGACCATGTAGAGCAAATGATCAATCTCTTCAGAGAGCTCGAGTTGGTTGGAGGATATATTGACGACGAGTCGAATCGATATGATCCTCAACACTTTGCCCAAGTCTTTGATGACTCCGTTATAGAACAGTCCTTTATGATAAGAGTTATGCTCTAGATTCATTGCAAGAGGATCTAGTAACCAAGAACGAAATGGGTAAAGGTGCACGCCTTTAGTACACACCTCAAAGAAAACCACCGCTTTATCGAAGATGAAAAGGAAAGTGGAATTCAAGGATGCTAAGGCTAAAGAAAAGAGTGGGAGTAATACAAAGGGCTCTACCAATGGTTTGAAAAGCCAAAGGAAAAGGGCAAGTGCTTGAAGTGCGGTGAGACCGGGCATTGGAAGGCTAAGTGCCCCAAACTCAAGGCTCAAGGTACGCTGCTTGCTTTAGTAACGAAACATGTTTAGCTACGTGTTCTACCCATTCTTGGGTAGTAGATACTGAAAGCGATCGATCATGTTTGTTACACCTGCGGGTTCCTCGCGACAAGGAGCTAGCTAATGGCGAGATAACGATCTCCATGGGCAACACGGCGAAAGTCGAGGTCATCTTTTTGGAGATGTTTTTTATGTTTTGGGACAACAGCTTTAGTTTTGAAAGACGTTTTATATGTGTCGGATTTTCTACGAACCTTGTTTCGCTTTGAAATTATTTACTCATGGATATTCTCGTTATTTTTGATAGTGGTGTTTCTATCATAAGAAATGACGGTTATCTCGTGTTGGCACGTTATATAATTCTCTTTATACTATTTACGCAAAACATAATACCTATAACTTCCATTGCATATCCCATAAATATAATAATATCATTATAGGTGATAAGAGAATAAAATCATCATCCTAATAGAGGTGGCGGTGCTACCGATTTTCACACGGTAACTCGGGGTCCTGGATGGGCCGACCTGCAGGATCAAATGCACGGAATAAAGACGGGCCTCAAATAAATTAATTATCTTATGTTCAAATTTCAATATAAATTAATTTATAAACATTCATTCTCTTGACCAGAGAATAAATCATGACTTACCCTTTGTCTAGAAGGTTGAGTCGTTTTGCACTTGAACAATACGAATCCCCTGTATTTAAGATATCGAATGTCCGTTAATTATTTAGAGCATTCTCGACCGCTTAAAATAATTAACATCTTTAATTCCTTAAGTAGTACCACTGAACCTTATTATTGTACGCGGAGCTAACTTTCGACCTCGCAGGGTTTAATCTGAAATAAAACCTTCGAAACTCATTATGGGACGTCATAAATCTAAACGGATATGGTGACTCGTCTGAGATAACTAACACGATATCTGAGCAACGCCACCACCCAAGACGTGGAGAATATTGAGTTAGAACATATAACCCTCGCCCCGTAACAAGTCAAAGTGATGGTGAAGAACTCATGCTCACCTAATAACCTTATCGAGGTTTAGATCATCGTAAGTCAATGAGATTCAGGTTATTCATTTACGGTCGGATAGAAGAACTCGTCTCGCCGTGATCCATCAATACGTCGTAGAGGCGTGCCAACATGAACAAGCAACGAAGTCAAGTCACTTTATCTATACTGCAGAAGATATACACAGGCAACTGCCGGCCTCAAGTCATTCCCACCAGTGATTCTTTTATATCTCATTAAGCTTGACTCAACTACATGGACTCGTGATCTTCATACACCTCGTGTGATCTAACTTATATATGAGATATGGGACACGATATATGCAATCAAGTAATCAAATCTAGATAGGAGATTGTAATAGTGGCATTGCGAAACATCGTCAGCATACAAGCTCGGCCAAACCGCTTTCAATTATACAAAACCAACAACGACGGCACACACTCAGACTAGCAGCGATTACGATATGGATAAAGGGTACACAATCTACACGGATGCTTCCAAAGAATGGACTAGGATGCGTCTTGATGCAAGAAGGCAAGGTTATTGCTTATGCTTCTTGATAAAATTCGCTTATAATGAAATGAACTACCCTACATACGACCTAGAATTAGCGGGATGTCGTACATGCCTTTAAAGATTTGGAGGCATCATCTTTATGGAGTTAGATGTGAGATCTATACTGACCATAAAAGCCTCGAAATATTTGAATGTAAAGATCTTAACACGAGGCGGTAGATGGTTAGAGCTAGTAAAGGATTACGGTTGGGGGATCAATTACCACCCGAGGAGCGCTAATGTTGTGGCCGATGCCTTGAAGTCATAAATCCCACCCTAGTTTCGGATCTCTCCTCGGTCATGAGGGAAATTCTTATAAAGGAATTTCAGAGGAGGGATCATGCTGGTGCATAGATCCGCCTTTATAATAGAGGCATTTTGCAGCGTTGATTGCAATCCTGCACTTAAGAGTCCGAATCTTAGAAGCTCGAGAGGGAGGAATGCAGAAGCTGTAAGAAACAAGAGCTAAGATCAAGGACAACAACCACAAGAATTTCAAAGAAGCAACAGATAACGTTTTGTTGTACGATTTTAGTGTGTGTTCCGTAAGACGAAGAGCTTGGGAAGCGAAATCTTGAAGGAAGCCCATGAGACTTCTACACGGCACATCCGGAAGCACCAAAATGTACCAAGACCTCAAAGAGAATTTTATGTGGGATGGAACGAGCGAGGCGAAATTCATTAAAGTAGGCTGCTATTCGACGTACCAACAAGTGAAAAGCACTTCAGCGGCGACCGTATGGAACCTTACAACCGCTAGATATACCGGAATGGAAATGGACGACATAAACGGACTTTGTTACAGACTACCTAAATCACAAAGAGGAAATACCGCTATTTGAGGCCAATAATACTCGTTTGACGAAGAGCGCATTTTCTACCCATTCCGAGCACACATGGATCGGCTGCATTTCAAGACAACAGACGCTCGTAGAGGTCGTACGCCTACATAGAGTTCAGAAGACTATTACGTCCGATGAGGATTCAAAATTTACATCCGAGTTACTGACGATTTAACAATTGGAATTGGGAACTAGTACTATTTCGCATGCGCGTTCCGCTACGGATGATACCGACACCGAAAGGACTCATTCAAGCGCCTGGAAGACGTGTTGAGAGCAAAATGGTCCCCGATAGAGGAGAAAGCTTGGGAACAAAGTGTTACCACTTGTGGAATTCGCCACAATAATGTTTACCGGTGCAACAATTGGAATGACTCGTATGAAGCTCTTTTATGGAAGGAAATGCCGATCACCCTCTTTGGGATGAAGTGGGAGAAAGAGAGTGTTGAGACGGCTACGTAGGTGAAATGATCGGTGTGATGGAGCAGATCCGCCAGCGGATCTGGCTGGGCCTGTGACCGACAAAAGTCATACGAGATACAAGCGCCGCCTGAATCGCATTTTGGCCGGGAGACAAAGTATTCTCAAGAAATTTCTCCGTCAAAAGCGAATCATGAGATTTGGAATAAAAGTGAAACTACTTACCACGTTTCATAGTGACCTATGAAATTTTGGAAAGATAGACCAGCCCGATGAACCAGACTTGCATTGCCGCGAAGTTTTGGAAGCGTACATAATGTGTTCCATGTTTCAAAACTATGGAAGTATATACATGACCCGAGCCATGTGATACCACCGATCGATATTTTCCTCACGATACACATGAGTTATTGAGAGCTCGCATACCAATTTTAGGCATCGACTGTATCCAAAAGCCGGGTTTAACAAAGAGAGTACTATGGGTGAAAGTTCTATGGCGATACCATGGTCGAGAAGAAGCAACCCGAGAACTAGAATTAGCTATGAATGAGAAATACCCTGTATCTTTTCAAGTTAGCAAATTTCTGTGATTTAAATTTATTTTAAGCATTGGTACGTAATAACCCTTAAAATTAAAAACTTTATTAGTGATGTTTAAATCACTTATTTGTAGTTCTTAGACCTTAATTATGTTTGAAGGTAACCAACTAAACGAATTAGAATCGATTCGGAGATCGAAAACTGGAGAAATCGAAAACTAGTTGACTAATCCTCACCGTGATTATGGTTTTCTAAAAGAACTCGAACATAGAATGAAAGATAGAGAATGAATCTTAACAAGAGATTTCATTTCTAGAATCCTCTTCTGCGAAAAAATGTGAGAAGCGAAAGAATGATAATTTGGGCATACTTGGTCCTACTCGGTCTTAAAAGCACTATTTACTGAGCCGGATCAATTTTTCAAGTCCGTGCTAACTATGATAATTAATGATAAAAATTAAATTCATGAAGGAATATATTATTATGAATTTAGAAATTATAAGAATCAATTTACGAAGAAATTCTGAAGAACTTAAAGCGATCGGGCCGAAAATATACTGGAAAACCCTAAATCGATCCGAATGAATCAAACTTGGAACCAAGGGTATAAATGAATAAAATATGATTTATAAGACTCAAATTAATTATGAAATCTCAAGAGTTCTATAGAATTTTGAATGGGCATAATTTAATCGCCGAAACATGGTTTTTCCGCGATAACTCAGAATTGACTTATTCGGACGACGTCCAAACTTCATAAAATTTTTATAAACATTGAAATAAGTCATTTGGAGGATATTTAATAAAATAAAACCTTAAGGTTCTGATAAATCAATCGAAAGCGATTAAAACTTAAAAGAGTCAGGTAGATTACGCATAACGGGTAATTTGACCAATCCACCTCCCAACTACCACCAAGACCGCCCTAAATGGGAAGATTACAGCCCCTAGGTCTTCCAATACATTGGGGAGACGTCCCATTGCAGTCCATCCACTTAGAACCCTTTTGCTCTCAAATTTTCAAATTCTCTCTACTGCTCTTCCAGCCTTGAGCCTTAAATCCTCCTTCCAAACCCCTCCCACACTCAAATAATATTTCTAATACCATAGGAAGGTGTTATTCATCATCCTCTTCCATCCTAACGGAGTGGAGTTTTGTTTGTTCTTTTTTGGGTTTAAAACCACCAGTTGCTTCCTCATTTTTTTTTCGACTTTAGAGCCATCAAATGCTCTCAAGCCATGAACGCAAAATCCTTATAATAATGTTCTAAGGCTAATGTAAAATTTCAAAATTTTTATAGCATATTTTTTTTTTGATTTATGCTTTAATTCTTTTTATATGTGAAGATGATTTCGTGAATATTATGTAGGATATTGTTGCTCACTAATGTATTTCAAGCATGTAGAATAATTATCATAATTTTCAGAATTATTTATTTATTTTTCTTTTAGAAACTGTGGAGCTTGGAGGCTTATTTAAGCCATGATTTGATTATACCTATTGGGATCAATTATGATCGGACCTTCGTCGACTTTTGTCTAAGATAAAAATTGAAAATTTTCCAATCAAAATTTGAAAAATAGTTGAGATATGGTGTTTAAAATATGATGTGAACATCATCTAAAAATCTTCGGAATTTTTGAAACACATATCACTATTTTATTTTATTTTATTTTATTTCGACCGATTATATTTATATACTTTTAGAGTATTGTTTGATTTTTGTTTGTTGAAAATAGTGAGAGATATGGTGTTTAGGGTATGATATGAACATCATATTAACCTCGAATTTATTCAAACACCTCTCCTATTTTGATGAAAAAATCGTGAGCTACATATATATATATATATAATGATTTATTTGATTTTTGTTGTTAAAAATAATAGGATGTGTGATATTATGAAATATTGGTTAATGTTTGATGTTATTATTACATGTTATTACATATATAACCATATGTGTGCTAGGTTGAATATATTGATATGATATATGTATATATATATATATATATATATGGAATTACCGAAATGAAGTTAGGATAGAAAAGCATGGGTTTAAAATTTTAATGCATGATATGGAACGATATTTCATGTTCAAGATATGGTATAAGCACGATATAATTCTTGTGGAATTTATTGAACACCAAAGCTCACTATATTGTGATTACCGAAAACATTGGAAAATTTTGTTGGATTTGTATCTTTGAAAGCAATTTTGGTTGAGCCAGTATACAATATTTCTATCATAACTATTATAACTTCCTATCGGAATTGTATATTTGATCGATATATCCGTATGCCCTTATCTATATATAGTGTTAGACCAATGCGGTGTGTGAAGATCATGAAGTCCTGTATGATCGGGTCGAGCTTAATGAGATATAAAAGTTTCACAACTAAGACAACTTGAGGACGAGTTGTCGGTATGAGGCGCTTGATACAGGTATGAAGTGACTTGACTTACTTGCTTGCTCTGTGCCTGTGCGTCTCCGACGATTTGAAGGATCACGGTTGAGATGAGTCTTC